>PVJH01016097.1:0-51611 GCA_004026705.1 Nesogale talazaci | reverse complement strand
CCTGTTGTCTGTGTCCCAGAAGAAAGGGTGATCATATTTTCATTGTACTCCAGAGAATTTGTGACGACTCCTTTCATCCATTTGTACTTCTAGTTAAAAAATACTTTTTTTCTATTATTAATTTCTAGCTTCACTTTCTTTTGGTTAAAGAAAATATTTTGAATGAGTTCAGGCTTTAGGAATGTATCTATTTTGGAAAAGCATCCATGTGTGCTGGAATAGAGGAGACATTGAAACCACGGATTTTTCTATTGCTAGTGAGTTATTGTTGATTCACTGACTCTTGCCTGCCTGCAGTTTCCCCTGCTTCCCTTTTCTCCCCAGTGCACAATCCCACAAAACGCTCTTGGGTGTCTTAATGTGTTATGGGAGAGGGTCAGCATATGGTCTGTTTTCATAGCTAAGCTGGAATTATCAGCAATTTATTTCTTGATGCAAGACATTTCTTTCAATAACATGCTTGTGCCAACTTATAACCACTACTGGACTAGTTAGACTGTCATGCAATTTGTACTTAGCACTCTCAGATGTACAATGAGGCCTGCTCAGGACAGTGGCTTTCTTATCATACCTAAAGTTTACAGGATTGCGCTTCAACTATAGGAAACGAGTGGAAAATCGTTACAACTGTGAACTATCACCTGGCTAAAAAACAAAACAAAACAAAAAACCCTCGTGCTTTGCAGCATTGGAGTAATCTAAAGGAAGATGAGGCTTTCTCCTGCTGGAAAGATTTATAATCTCAGAAACACACAAGGGCAATTGTGCTCTGTACTGTAGTGTCACTCTGAGTCTTTTGGCCTGTGTGGCAGACAGCTTTTGCTTTGTTTTTAGTTTAAAGAGGTGACAATGAAAATCAATGTTTACATAGATGCGTTGATCGATATAAAACCTGGTTGTTTTTCTAATATTAGCTTCTTTTTATGTCTCAATTTGGTGAAAGTGTTTGAAGAATGTGTCATCAACTTTGTAAATGCAAGTTATGTTTATGTTAAGTTTAACCTTGTGCTGTACGAAGTATTGTTTACTCTTCTAGGTATGAGGGCACACAGACAGTGAGTTTTGAATAACTGGCTTGGTGGAATAAAAAGATCAGGGATAATTTGAAAGGTTTACCAGTCAGAGTGAAGATCTATCCTCCCCACTTTCTGGTTTTGCAGGCTCCCAATTTCCTCTTCTTTCTCAGAGTGTTTTCCTAAGTACAAAAAGACACATACAGGGGGAGCTTGTCATTTCTTTCTTTCTTTTTTTTGTGGCCTCACTGCCCTGGTGGGAGTAGGTGCCTTGCTCCTGGAGAGCTGCTGCAGGATTTGAACTGTCAACCCTGTGGGCTGCACACAACCACTAGGCCACCAGGGCTCAGCCTGGGACCTTGTCATTTCAGTGAATTCCATTTCCTTAGGAATATGCCAAGCCCCATGTAAAATGACTGGAATATGCCTGGGGCTTATCAATCCACTCAGCCACCTACTGGGTGAGTCTGGAGTGCTGTTTTCGCTCTACAGTCCTGCACACCATGGGGGTATCTTTCCGAGGGAGAAAGCTACTGGAAAAGAAGCAATTTGAACACTTGCACTCAGTTACAACTGAGATAGACGCTGCCTCCCCTCCCGTGAGCCAGAGCTCTTTGTCACGTATCCATTCTGACTCTGGGGCATGTGTCCAGGGCAGAGTTGATCCCCGGCCTTTTCTTGGCTCTAATCTAGATGTAAGCAGTTTTTCAGACCTCTGGATGGTTTTAAACAGCCAAGCCTTTGGGTGAAAGGTCTAGAACGCTAGAACAACCTGTGCCAGCCAAAAGCTCAAAGGCATACGTTCCCCCTCAAATAAACCAGCCTGTAGTCTCCCTGTAGAACTGCTCCATCATGTCCCCAGGACTGAAAGTCTTTATGGAAACAGGTTGACTCATCTCTCCTGCAGAAGGGTTTGTAGATTTGGATACTGACTTTTTAATTATCAGCTTAACCCATGTCACCACTAGGGCTCCTTGAGACACCCACAGGATATCACTATCCTTTATTTCAAAAGGAATATTTAAATCACAGGTGAAGTGTTGGGAGTTAGAGATGGAAGATTATTTTAGACATTCCTTTTTATTCTGTAGCTAAGCAAACAGGGGCTCAGAGGGTTCCAGAATTTAAAGGCTACATCATGCTACCTCATGTTCTCAGGAACAAAGGAATACACTTGACACTTTAAAGATTTCCCCCTAGAAACTGTGTAACTTAGCAAAACTACCTTTAATTTATAGCTAAACTTCTCGGTGCCCTGCGATGCTGGAAGCCATGCCACTGGTATTTTAAATACCAGCAAAATTGCCCATAAAGGTCAGGTTTCAGCAGAGTTTGAGAACTATGACATACTAGGAAGATGGAACTCACAATCTTTTGAAAAACACAACAAAACCATAGCCAATGCAAGCTTTATAGCTAGCACAAACCAATGTCTAGTGTTTCATTCTGTTATATATTGGGTCATTGACTCAATTCTCTAGCAAGTAACAACAAGACTTTGTTAATGACTAAGGAAAACAGACTCCAACAACTTCAAAGCAGTGAGTGGTCACATGAAAAGTTAATGGCGGACAGGTGTTAACTTGAGTGAAAAGGAGGACAATGCCTATAAGAGGGAGTTCGGCAAAAATTAAAAGCAAGAAGGATGGGGTATAGGACAAGATTTGATCAGTTGTTTGAGTTGTTGAATTGAAAATGATGTGCTGTATCAAATTTATCATGAAAGATTAGGAAAAGTAAAACTAATAATGTAATCTTTTTTAATAGCCAAAGTTAATGACATCGGTTTATATTTCCGATGATATATGTTTTATGTATATTTAAATATTTGCCTATTGATTCATTATGTGCAAATATTAACAGTTCATATGGGCAGAAGATCAAAATGTTGCACAGTTTATATTGTGAGAGAGAATTGGGCCCCCTCCCTAATAAGAAGTCTCTGCAGTTGTCCCTTTCACCTCAGACTAATCATTTACACCTGGGAGCACTTGGCACTACCGCTATTATGACAGTTCAATCACTCATTTGCACTGGAGACTTTGAGCCTGAGGTGGAAACTGTTTAAGCCTTTCAGAGACGAAGCACAAAAATATGTTCTCAGAAAGAAAAAGGGCACATTGCCCTACAAGACTTTCTTAGAAATCTTATAATCTTGAAGCACTGCATCTATCATGTAGCTATATTTACAAAAGAACCACAGAGAGAATCACATAGCAAATGTATGTTTGTAAAGATAGTTGTCATTTTCAATGATTATTATTTTAAGGGAACTTCTAATAAATACTTAACTTTTATTTCTAACTCTGGCTGCCTTCTATACGAGAACATAAGAACTCAGATATGTTTAATACAACCTATGCCCCATTCTGTCTGGGCACAGAGGTTCCGGTCAGCCAAAATCTATTTGTTGAGGCCTGGTATTCTCAAGGCATTAGTTGTAAATGTCGTAGGTGCAGAATAACTTGGCCCTATAACATAGTTCAACAAAAAATAAATAAAAGCAAGCACATGAATTAGAAATTACCAAGGTCAGTTGTAAAGACTCACAGAGTATAGGTAGGTAGAACCTATCATAAAGGAGGCATCTTGTGAATGGATAAGCTCTTGGGTGGCACGTGGAGAATGCATGGGTGTTAGTGATGGAGGATGAGTGCTTTCTAATAGCTTCAAAAGAGAAGCAAAGCTAAACCACACTCAAAAGGACAGGGGAGGGAACAAAGGGAAGTAGGAAAAATCTTGAGTTGTGCGTGATATTGTTTTATGTCTTTCCTGGGTTAAGTCAGCTCTCACGGTGTTGGAGCGTTAGGTATTATCATTTTCATAGTTGTAGTTACAACCTTTATGCTGCCTAAATATTAAACCCTTAACAACCTCAGTTAGGGGTATACCTTAACTGGTAAGCACAACTTTAGGTTCTCTTGGGAGTACCGTACTTTCCTTCCCACGAACTTTCTTTCTCTGACTTCTGCAATATTTCATGCTTTTTGTTAGCTCATTCACATCCTGAAATTCTACCTTGTCCATTTTCCTGCAGGGTCATTCTGTGTCCTGAGAGTGCACTAAGAATGAAACAGGAGCTCTAGTGCTCCACTCCACCTGCTGAGTCCTCTTCTCGACCCGCTCTTTGATGTGGGTGTTCATCTGGCTCAATCCTTCCTTTTGACTCATCTCCACCTACATGTTCTCCTTAAGTGCCTTCATCTTCTCTCCATCAATTTCCAGCCTTATCCTCGAGAGTGTCAGATAGCAGCTCTCTCCACAAAAGTCCCTTCTGCGCTCTAGTCAAATACAATCCAACTTCCTACAGGCATCTTGACTTGGATGTCTCTTTTTCACTTGACATCTCTCCAACCAAAAGAGCAGCCTTCACATACCTCTTAGGCAAATCCGTTTCAAAGGAGCAGCACCACCAACAGAAAACTGGCTAATAGGGAATAATTTTCTTTAGCCTTTTCTTCCACATTCCATTCAACCACTAAGTTCATTGACCTTTCTTTTTTAAATCCCTCTCCCACCTGACTGCCCTTCTGACCCTTCAATCCATCATCTTCCCTCAGGTACAAATCATCTCCTGAATTTTCCCACAAGGTTCCTCCCTGACCCCCAGTAGTTTCCCTCCCCTCCCACGCACACCCCTATGCCACCCACCCCCTCCCCCATCTCTTCTACTTCTGGTGTCAGCAAAAGAAAACTCTATACAATACTCAATCTGATGAGGCCACTTGTTTCCAGATTTTTACTGATTTCCCTCAGAGAATAGTCCAGTCCTGACTTGAATAGCTCTTTCCCCCAAATTCTTATCCATTCACCTCACTGCTGCACTGCACAAACCATGCAATCAGGAATCATGGTCCACGTTTAGCTTCTGAGCTCTCTGCACTTTGTGACAAGTACATTGAATGTATGAGGGAGGCTTCAAAAGTGGTATAGGAAAATGGAGCTGAAAGATAATAGACTTCCCAACAAACTTTCTGAATCTGATATTCAGATATCGTCTGATAGCTGATATTGTCTCGGTTGACCCCACCCCCTTCATTTGGAACAATAAGGAAAACTTTCTCGGCGTGTGGGTCAGGTGTGTTGTTTCTGGGTGTGCTCACAGTGACCTGATTTGTGAGACTGAGGAAGCATCACTGGTCAAACTATTTCTCTGCCAGATCGTGCGTGTGTAAAGGCAGATCTGAGTCTGTTTTCTTTTCATTTTTTTCACGTTTGTCTACTTAATGAAGAGGACGTTAACAGCCTAATGGAAGAAACTAGATTGGAATCCGATTTAATGTTCCCCCACCCCCACCAATTTTTGTTTTTCCTACCATATTTTTCTGCTTTCCCTAAGTTAAATCTAATCATCAGAAATGTAAGCATATTTTAGAATACTCTTCAAAAACACTTAGAAAATCCATTCCTCTGTTTGGTGTTGAGTGAATTTCAACGAAATCAATTCCTCTGTTTGGTGTTGAGTGAATTTCAACTCCTGATAACACAATATGATACATAATAAAAACTGCTACATTGGTTTTTCTAGGTTGTAAATTTACAGGAAAAACCAACCAACCAACCAACCTGGATTTCTGCTTTTGTAAACATGAAAGCCTAGAAAACCTCTAGAGAAGTCCTGTTATGTAACATGGGGATCACTAGGGGTCAAAATCAACTCCGTGGTAACAGACTAACCATGCAGATCCAGAAAGCTCTCTTCTTGGCTCTGTAGGTTGGGTCAAAGCTGTCCAACTTTAGGTTAGCAGTAAAACAACTCTTTGCTGCATTCGGGGACTTGCTGGACACACACACATACACACGCACACGTATAAAGGACTCTAATTTCTTTTGTATCTTATGAACATGAGGTTTGGCATGAAAAGAGCTATCTTAGTTTTGGTGGTCTCTGCTCTTTTGCAGTCTTTAAACGTACTTAGTGCTATGGAGTTGATTATAACTGATAGCCGCCCTGTAGAACAGAGTAGAATTGCCCTTTTGGGATTACATGACATTAAGTCTTTACAGGAGCAGAAAGCCTTATTTTTCTCCCTCGGAGAAGCTTATGAGTTCAAACTGCTGACTTAGACTGCCACGCTGATGTCTGCCTTACTGACTAAGTGGAAATTCCTTGGTTCAAAACTGAGTTAGCCCGGGTGGACTAGAGGAACACATTTCAGAGACACGCATATAGGTATAAGGAAAGGGTTTATATTCAAAAGAAATGTGACACTAAGAAGGCATCCCAATCCAGTCCAGTGCAAAGTCATAAGTTCAGTTCAATATTAACCCATATGCCCGCAATCAGTCTATAAAGTCTGCTTCCGGCTCAGGAAGTCACAGGTCAGTGGGTGCAGAATTCTGGCACTGGCAGGGGTCTCCCCATGGCTCCTCGCTTCCAGGGCTCAGGTCCATCAACAGCATGCCACTCCAGCTTCAGAGGTCTGACTTCATCAGGGCAAAGCTGTGTGGTCTTTCCACTGGCTAATCCATCTTCTCTGAGGCTGCATCTTGTCTCTTCCGTGATTAAGTGTCTCTGAAACTAACTCCCAACAACTGGGGAAGATAGCTTCTCATCTTCACGAGGGAAATATCATGAGATTTCCCTGGAGTCTCAGGTGAAAGCTATGCCCACAGAGAGGCCTCATTCGCTACTCAATGGCTTTCTCCTGATTAAAAGGCCAGGCTCCACCCCTACATTTCAATTATAAAATTAACATAAAATTAACATGACTGCCACAAAAACCATTCACTGATCCAGGAGGTCTAGGTCTGGTTAGCAAGTCACACTAGTAAGGGACATCTAGGCTTCCTGGACTCTGAGATGATATTTGTTTTGCCTGTGGACCTCTATTGTTCCCTGTAGCTTATAGAGAGCCCCCTCTCCACCCCCTTGCCAAGGTAGGAATGGGAAAGCAATAGGAAGGGAATGGGATTTTCTGTGGTGGGTCTGAACTTGTGCCCAAGTCTTCTGTGGCTCTCTTTGTTGTATTTGGTAATAGTTTTAGGCCTTTTCTGAAATCTGCGTTTTCAGAACCCAGGGTATGAAGTGCTTTGGGAACAAAGGAAAATTGGCAGCAGGCAGGTAGCACTCTACTCTTTCTCAATGCATATCTCATTCAGAGGCAGGGAGGAAGGACATGGCAATTTGCTTCTGTAAAGATTCCACCCCATGGGGTAGCTCAACTCTGCCTTCAGAGGTCACTGTGTATTAAAACCAATTGAACAACAGCGGGTTTGGGTTTTATCCTGATGCAAGGGATATATTTGGATGCTATGTTCTAACATTTTATACCCTGTGGCATTTATATAATCTCCACTCAATTTGCAAAGGGTGGAGTCTAGCCTGTCAATCCGGTCGTAGTCAGAGGCCTCTGTGTGGGCATGACCTTCTGAAGATTGTGGGAACTCCTGTCTTCCTTTCTGCAGGTGGTACACTGACTTTCCCTATGAGACATTGCTGGAGACAAGCCACATGGAGACACACTGATGGCAGCCAGAGCCCGGGGGCTGGAGGTACCATGTGGAGACCCACACCAGCACTGAGATCCTCCCACTGCCACTGGAACCACAAGACTTTCCACCCACTGGCCTATGATCTTTATGCACTCAGAGTCATTGTATATTCTGCTTGAGTCTGAAGAGCAACTTATAGACTGGTATCAGATCTGTGGGCTAATAGCAGATTTATGGACTTGATCTGGACTAGGCTGGGAAATTTTCTTAATATATAATACTCTGTGATATAAAGCTCTTTCTTATACACATATGAGTGTCTATAAATTTATTTCTCTAACGTGCCTCCCAATCATCTAATATGTGGAAATTATGCTTAATTAAAGATAAACTCACTGTTGTCCACTCAATTCTGACTCATACTGATCCCATTGGGCAGAGTATGAGGTCTCCATAGGATTTCCAAGGCTGTAAATCTTTATCAGAGCAGACAGTCTCATTTTCCTCTTTGAAGCTGCTGGTGGGTTTAAGCATTTGACTACTAGTAGTTAGTAGCTTAACACTTCCCTGAAAGTACCACCAGCTATCCTCCATTAAAATAACTATTAATGTTACTTCAATTGGACCATTACTGTTACTTGAATTTGATCATTAGCCAAATACTTGTTCATCTACTTTACTTACAAAATATTCCAAATATTTGATAAATATTACAAGTGTACATTTATTTTCAAGGCTTTTAAATCATGTTAATAAAATATCAACTATATTTGCAATGTATAAATGTTCAGGAAAGCTTACACTGATGACGTGATTCTTGCAAATACACTGTGATCTGAAAATACTATATCCTTTTCAAATAGCACCTTACAGTGTTACTGTAAGGTGTCTCTCTTCTGTAAAGATGCTTTAAAATGGAATGAAAATTTCCAGATATTAAGTACAGCGCTCTAAAAAATAATTCTGGCACAAAGAAAAAATGTTAAACAAATTACTTTTAATGAACTATTTGCTTCTTTGTAAATTTTCCTCACATTCAGATAGAGCTTATCTTGTATTGTGTGAATACTTTCATAAAAATGACAAGGTAAGGAGAATTAATGGCATCTAGCTTTGGAAGTTATGAAATTATTAGAGGAGCTCAAACACATAATCACTATAAGTGTTTCCAGATACATTTGTACAGTAGTGGAATTCCCTAAGTCCCTGAGCTATTATGTGCATTGTCCCAGTAAACATTATAAAGTAATTTAAGCAGAGTGCCCATCTCTGATTTTTATATCATATCAAAAACATATTTTAAGATACTCATCACAAATTACATTTTAAAAGATGAGGATACATATAAAATCTGGCTGCTAGGGTCCCAGTGCATAGATACCTGAATTTATTCTCAAAAGAAAAAGAAGTGTTCAAACATGTCTCAGTGAGCAGTGGATGTCAGCAGAACAGTTCTCTGAGGAATCTGCTTATCTTATGAGTTGACACCGCCTTGACAGCAATGAGTCTGGTGTTTTTGTTTTTTTTTTTTTTTTTTTTTTTTTTTTGGTTTGCTTCTCCTTAGGGTGCCTTCTGGTAAAAAGTCCAACCAAAACCATAGTTTCTGGGTCACTTATAGTCAAGGCAGAGAGGTGAGTTCAAAAGGTGATGGCCACAGTAACTGGAGACTTCGAGGGGATAAGAGCGACAGACTTTCTTGAAGAACACAAACAGCCATTGGGTCTACCAGTTTTAAGAAGATGGAAACCTACATCAGTGAGAAAAATGCTAGGGAATTTGCACTGAGAAATTTTCTCCTCATCTTAGCAGTGCTCCTGCTTCTTCTTTAAGAGTGGCAAGTTCTCCCCACAAGAGTTTTGTGGGGAAACTTTATCCATTCACACTACAGTTCTCATTTGCCTTTGCAGACTTCTTTTTGTTCTCAAAATGCAAAGAAAACATCAAAGGAACACTCTTTAAGCCTCTTGAGGATATGCAGACTCTCATCTGCCTGAAGCAAATGTGAAAGTGTGCCTGTTCAGAGTGAGGATCGGGGTAAGGTCAACTATTTTGTTTTAAATGAGAGTGGGCACTTCTTGGTCCCCTTTGGGTAGCTACTGTCTCTTGTGAAAGAACAAAACAGTCGATTGCTGGAATATATGTTGTTGAATGAGAGATGCTTATACCACTTTCACACAACCTCCGGTATGATCTTTGGTTAGTGCTCTTGAATCCCTTTTCTCACAAAAAGAGAGGTCTTTCTACTGGGGCGATGGGAACATTCTGGCTCCCACCATTCATCCTTTCTAAGACGCAGCCCCTGAACCTGCTGTAATCTTTCAAAGGTGAACATACACCTTGCTTCAGTATGTGCCTATGGCCCTTCATGCTTGTGGGTTCCTTTGGGGCTACACTGGGCTTGAATCTAAAAACACTCCCCGCCCCCTTGCTGTTATGGAACAGAAGCACGACGCCTGCACCAATCAGTTTGTGAACACTCTTTCATCTTCATCTTGCGCTCCTCTTATTGCAGCTGTGCTCTGGCCTCTATCTCTACAGAGGCAATCTGACACTCATGCCTCTAGCCCAGACCACCAGTCTTTGCTGATGTGGCTCCATGAAGGATCAGTCTGGATATGCTGGAGTTTGTACCTCTGTGGCTGATGGGGCAGGGCGCTCAGTGGATAGGAACTTAACCATTCCTCCTACGGGTGCGTGGTTCTGAGAGGCATTTGGAATGCCCCTTCCTAAACCAAAACCAAACTCGTTGCCTCGAGTTGATTTCAAATCAACTTTGGCAAGCCTGAACCAAAGCCAAGCTCACTGCTGTTGAGTCAATGCTGATTGATGACGGCCCCCTGGACCTTTCTGAGACTGGAACTTTTATGAGAATGGAAAGCCCCATCTTTCACCCACATTGCTACTGGTTGTTTGGATTTTCTGACCGTGAGGATCACATAACTAGCACACCAATAGGGCTTCACCCTAAAGAACAGGGTATAATCACCCTGCAGGGTTTCCTGGATTGCATGTAAATATTTACTATAATCAAATGCCTCGCCTTTTTCTGGTGGGAGCAGCTGGTCGTTTCCACTGCTGACCTTGTGCTGAGCAGCACAATGCAGAGCACACTAAACCTTGGGGCTTACGTCAGCCATTCATGGCTAACTCGTGAATACATAAGCTCATGGGTATAGGCACTCCTTCCTTTACATCATCGCTTACACCTGCTCCCTGAAGTTATGCTCTAAAATAGACCACTGCACATGTGTCTTTATCCTGAACTTGCTCTTTGCATAACTGCACAAGAGCAAGGGCCAGTAGAAGGTAAGGAAGCAAAGACACCTTCTTTTCACGGTGGGGGTGGGTGGGGGGGCGGCATCGCTGTCCTCTGGTGGGAGTGTGAGGCCCAGCCTTACTCCTGGAGAGCTGCTGCTGGATTTGAACCACCAAGTCAGTGACCCACAGTCCCACACTCAACCGCTACGCCACCAGGGCTCAGCCCTGACATCTTTTTAACAACAAGAAGAGATGCATATGGTAGGTCCCTTCTAATTCCTGCTGCTGAAAACGATCCTTCTGGCTTTTTGAGTCTTAGGATGACATGATAAATATCATGAAGCAAAGACCTAGAGTAATCTTGATGAATATCATGAAGCAAAGACTCTAGGTTTCTGGGGCATTCTGAACAACTGCAGCATCCACAGCCAATATCTTGATCCTATTAACTTGTTAATTGGAATTAACTCCCTGTCTATGTGAGCACCATTTGACTTTTTCTGTTACTTGTAGCCAAAATCATTCCTAACTGATACAAAGGGGAGACCATACGTGAACATCGGATTTATTGTGTTTCAGATAGCGATTAAAGTCTTGGATACATATTTAGAAAAATGACCCTTACCTGTCACTACCCATTTATGCTGTGTGAAGACTAAGAAAACATGGTACCTTCTTTTAATGATTGTAGGTGGTTCATACACGATAGCTTTCCACCTCCTTTTAGTTTGTTCCATGGTTCTCCTGTTTCCTTCCTTTGCCTTTTTATAACTTATTTTCTGTGATATGACTTGGGGGCACTCAAGAGATAGCCTAGAAAAAATTGGTGGCACATGTCGGATATCTTAGATTTGTCCATAAGGATTGTGATAGGTCTTTTATTTCCTGCTGAGTCTTTTTCTCAATTGAAGGTCTTCCCTTTCACTGAGTCAATAATGCGTGCAGTATCTTGCCAAAATGTGTCATACTGAGACACACCGCAGAACATAGTCTCAGGTTCATTACTATGCTCGATTGGAAGCCAATCATATTCTGTAGAGTTAGCAAGAGGAAAAGGAATATTTATATTTTCTGCATGTGGGCATTTGCATATATATTTGCTTGAGAATTTTGTCGTTTGGAAGATGCAGCACCGCAGCCCAAACCTGCAATGGGCTCCCACGCACAGCTGTCAAAGAGGGACCTGCTTCATAAATATGAAACTGCTCTTTGCTCATGAGAATCTTTGCAGACGAGCATGTAGTCTTTTGAAGGCAATGGTCGACATGCAGTTTTTTTTCTTTCTAACATCGATGCATGGTTATCTGGGTCCCAAGGTGGAGGGTTACTCTAGGGCTTCAATGAAAAACACGGATATCAGTTAAGTGTCGAGCAACTGCAAAATAGATAAATAAATCAATACATAAATAAATAAGCCTTAAACCTGAAATCCCATACTACAAGGTTTTCCCAAGCAGACTGAATAATCATTTTGCAATAAATATGCCTGTTGAAGATTCAACAGTTTCTGGTCCTAAGCATGGTGGGTGCAAGTAGAACACAGAGTTGGGGACCAAAAGCATCGATAATCTGCGTCAGCTTAACTTCTCTCCACAAGTCATCTGGCCGTTGGTCTTTCCTTCATCCCGAAACTTGACTAGAAGCACCTTTCCCTGCTTACTTGAAAAAGGTCTTTTGGGAGAGGGCAGGCTAGTCAGTATTTGAGCATTTGATGGCCTACCAAGTTTCTTTCTGCCCATCACAGAAAGGCCAGGAGGTAATTGCTATATCTGAAGAAACAAGACATCACAGAACTCCATCATCTTCTACATTGACTTCAAGCACAGCAAAACTGGGACTTAAATTTGTATGGCTTTTTTCATTCTTTGTTGAGTCAATCGGAACTGGTTTCAAATTCCAACTTTGTTGATTATCAGCTATGTCCTTGGGCAAATAATCTCTCGCCATCTGAGTTTGTCTTTCTTTGTACCTTTGGGAGGAGGAGACCGTTTCATTCCCCTGAAGAACTTAGTGCATTTTGCAAGAGAGGCATTCACTATACTGTGCTGCTGTTGTTATGTAGGCATCAAGTAGATTCCCTCAGGCACAGCTGTTCTTATTGGATCTCATTTTTGAAGACACCCTAAGGAAACTAAGCCACGTTATTTACTGAGAGAAATTGTCTGTAGGTATCCTCTGAACTCTGTAGGCATATTTTAACACATTTTGTTTGGAAGAAATCCATGCGCCCAATGGCAATACGTTTTGTCTTAGCTCTCATATATTATACAATCTGAAGCCTGCCTTTGTCTGTTTCCACTTTTCCTTCTTTGTCCTTATTCTATACTCTCTGCAAACCCCTCTCTGCAAACCCTAAGCTAATTTAAGTCCCTTTTGGAAAATGACAAGATAATAAGCATGTACTATCAGTGCACCTTTCTTTTAAAAAAAGCATTTTATGGGTGGCTCATACAATATCAGGGGGTGATCAATCCTCTGATATACTCACAGCAAGGGTTCAATAGGCAGCTGTGCAGCGATAATTATTATTTATTATAATAACAATATAGAGATCATGACAGAGAGAGAAAGAAAGTAGCAATAAGAGTCAGACATACAGCACTTCAGGTAGCATGCTCACCTCCGTCCCATATGGTGTTTCTGCGTGGAGATGGAGATGGAGAGGGAGAGGGAGAGGGAGAACGAACGAACATTAATTTTCCCCATTTAAGTAACCCAACAGGGGACACATCATTTCTCTAGTCACCGGTCAGGACATGCCATGAGCGGGGGCTGTCTTAAGGGCTATAAGATGATAATAGCTTAGGCATGACTCATGACTAAGAGGAGAGGGATGTGATAAGGAAAGCAGGTGAAGAGGTCTACATTGTTAGGGGTCATTGACAATGACTCTTGAATCCCACCCATAGGCCTCGAGGGAAGCAGATCACTATCCTAACTTGAGTCATGCAAAGCCCTCATAAAATTGGGAGTTTCAGTGAGAATGGCTAGCACACTAAATGCTGGTAAATTGCTTGCTTAATATTTTGGAGTATAATAATTATCGAAAAGTTCTGTCTTCATCCCACGATACAACTCATACCACAATCCACACATCCATCCATTATGTCAAGTACATTTGTACATTTTTGGCCATCCTCATTCTCAAAACATTTGCTTTCTATATTAGCCTCATGAGGTGTCAACGCCTTATGTTTACCCTTCCCTCTACTTCCCCATAAACCCTTGATAATTTGTAAATTAGTATTATTTTGTCGTGTTTTACACTGTCTGACCTTCACCTTCACCCACTTTCTGTTGTCCATTCCCCAGGGAGAGGGTTATATGTAGATCCATGTAATCAATTCCCCCTTTCTACCCCACCTTCCCTCCACTCTCCCATTATTGCCACTCTCACCACTGGTCCTGAGGTGTTCATATGTCCTTGATTCCCTGTGTTTCCAGTTCTTACCTGTCCCAGTGTATGTCTTCAGGTATAGCTGGATTTATAAGGTAGAATTTGGGATCATGATGGGGGTGGGGTGGGGGGGAGGAAGCATTTAAGGACTAGAGGAAAGTTGTATGTCTCTTCCTTGCTACATGGAGCCTTGATTGGTTCATCTCCTCTCCACAGCCCTTTTCTAAGGGGATGTCCAGTTGCCTACAGATGGGCTTTGAGTCCCTGCTCCATACTGCCACTCATTCATGGTGAAGTGCTTTTTTGTTCTCTGATGCTTGATCCCTGGTCCCATCGACAAGTTGACACATCGTGATCATACAGGCTGGTGTGCTTCCTTCACATTGGCTTTGTTGCTTCTCAGCTGGATGGCCGCTTATTTACCTTCAAGCCTTTAATACCCCAGACACTGTATATTTTGATAGCCAGGCACAATCTACTTTCTTCATGACATTTACTTATATACCCAGTTTGTCTTCAGCGATCATGTTGGGAAGATGAGCATCAGGAAAGGCCAGTTTAATAGAACACATGTGCTTGTATTGAGGAAGTACTTGAGTGGAGTCCCGATGTCCATCTGCTACATGCCTTTATTTAGACCTCTATAAGTGCCCTTTGCCTCCTAATTCTTTCCTCTTTTTCTTTCACTTTCCTCTTATCCCACTATCACGCTCAGCTTTCATTTGGGTTTCAGCAATTCCTCTGGCTTACATTGTCTTTAATCTCACCCTACCAGGCATCTTACACCTTCCTCACCACCAATTATGAATCACTTGTTTCCTTATCCCTGGGTTTGTTAACACCACTTCCTTTCCCCCACCTCACCCTCTCCCACGTCCCCCTGGAACTGTCAGTCCTATTCTTTTCTCCTCCAGATGATTTATCCTGCCTAACTTATCTAGATAGACCTGAAGAGATAATAATATGCACAAAAACAATACAAAGCACAAAACAAAATAACAGCAAAAACCTATGCTAAAAAAGAGAGAAATCTGTAGAGGGGAATGGTGGTACTAACTCACCCAGGGGAAGTGTATTGTTTATATCTTCCCAGGGAAAGAGGGACCAAACTTAAACCCAGTGTTACAGGATGTGAATGCAGCCTGACAGCATGGAGCAGCGAACTAGTGGAGGGGTCTGAGGGCCCAACCCCAATCCCAACTAGGTGGAAAGTTGCCTCGGGGAGAGGGACATGTCTGACCAGAACACATGAAAACAAATGAAGGGAGAGGAAGAGAGAATGGAGTGCACCCTGGCCCACCAAGCCTTGAGGATGATATTCCCATTCAGAAAAGTCAATGCACAGAGAGGATCATATAGCCAGCCCTGCTATGAAACATGGCATCTCTTGCTGACCTAAGGCCCTACAGGGACAACAATGGAGAAGTAGGGTCAGGATTGTGCCCTGTCTGACTCCACAACACCAAGACAAAACAGTAAGGATGTGCAGCAGAGCAGCAAGGGGAGGAGAACATGGAGTTCCTGAGGGAGTGCCAATGATATACTTTGGGGCCAAGGGTGGCACCATATTGAACTCAACCAGGGGAAACTCCTGGAAGTTAAAAAACATACCTTGAACTATTTATAGGTTTTCATTTTGCATTATTTTTATTTTTTACTTATTTATTTTATGGACTTTTTTGGTTGTTATTGTCATTGTTTTGTTTTCTTTTGTCACTACATCTTATGGTGTCTTGTTTTTTCATTTGTTTGTTTAAATCATTTTACTAGGGGCTCATACAACTCTTATCACAACCAATGCATACATCCATTGTATGCAAACCAAATTTGCATATTTGTTGCCATCATGATCTTCAAAACATCCTCCTTCTACTTAAGCCCTTGGTATCAGTGGCTCATATTTCCCCTCCCTCCCCACTCCCTCTCTCTCATGAGCCTTTGATAAATTACAAATTATCATTATTTTTGATGTCTTTTTTTTGGTATGTTTCATTTTCTTTGCACATCTATCTAGATAAGATAGACTGGATGAACAGTCTGTAGGAGAAAACAAAGGGACTGATGGTTCCCAGGGGACATGGGAAGTGGTGTTTACCAACTCAGGGATAAGGGAACAATAAGTGATCCAATTTCAGTGACAAGGTGGGTGTGAGAGGCCTGATAGGCATTAAGAGTAATGTAACAGAGAGAAATTACTGAAACCCAAGTGAAGGGTAAACATGATAGTGGGACAAGAGGAAAATAAAAGGAAATAGAAGAAAGAATTGGGAGATAAAGAACATTTATAGAGATCTAAACACAGGCATGTACGTAGGTAAATATTTTTATATATGAAGATGAGGAAATAGATCTACATGCATATGCTTATAGTGTTTGTATTAAGACAAGCAGATGGGCATTGGACCTCAATTCAAGTACTTCCTCAATGCAAGAACACTTTGTTCTATTAAATTGGCATTCCATGATGCTCATCTTCCCAACAGGACTGCTGAAGACAAATGTGTGCATAAGCAAAAGTGGTGAAGAAATCTGATGGTGCTGGGCTACCAAAAGATATAGCATCTGGGATGTTAGAGGTAAACAAACAGTTATTTAGCTCAGAAGCACAAATTCCACATGGAAGAAGCACAACAACCTGTATGACCACGAGGTGTCAAAGGCATCAGTTATCAGGCATCAAAGAACTAAAAATCATGTCATGGCATGCCCACCTTCCTGATATGATCACTGAAGACAAATGTGTACATTAGCAAATGTGGTGAAGAAAACTGGTGCTGCCCAGCTATCAAACAATATAGCATCTGGGGTCTTAAAGGCATGAAGGTAAGCAAGCGGCCATCTACCTCAGTAGCAACAAAAACCACATGGAAGAAGCACACCACCCTATATGACCACAAAGTGTCAAAGGGATCAGGTACCAGGCATCAAAGAACTAATAATTATATCATTATAAATGAAGAGGAGTACATATTGGGGACCCAAAGCCCATCTATAGATGAAGCGACATCCCCTTAAAGAAGGGTGAGCCAGTCAAGGTACAGTGTACAACAAGGAAATATACAACTTTCCTCTAGTTCTGAAATGCTTCCTCCCTGCCACTATCATGATCCCAATTCTACCTTACAAATCTTGCTAGACTAGGAGATGTACACTAGTACAGAAAGGAACCGGAAGCATGGAGCAATCAGGAAAGGTGATCCCCTCAGAACCAGTGGTGAGAGTGGTGATACCAAGAGGGTGGAGGGAAGTTGGAGTAGAAAGGGGGAACCAGTTACAAGGATCTACATATAACCTCATCCCTGGGGTATGGACAACAGGCAAGTAGATTAAGGGAGACATCAGACAGTGTATGATATGACAAAATAATACTAATTTATAAATTATCAAGGGTTCATGGGGAAGTGGAAGGAGGGGAAAAATGAAGAGTTGATACCAAGGACTAATGTAGAAAGAAGATGTTTTGAGAGTGGGTATGGCAACAGATGTACAAATGTGGTTTGCTTACAATAAATTTATGTATTGATTGTGATAAGAGCTGTATGGCCCCCAGTAAAATGATTGGAAAGAAACAGAGGGAGAGAGAGAGAGAGAGAGAGAGAGAGAGAGAGAGAGAGAGAGAGAGAGAGAAAATTTGTAAATAGTTCAAGGTCTGTTTGCTGACCTTTAGAAGTGTTTCCTGGCCAAGGCTCATGGGGTGCCACACCTTGGTCCCAAAATCTATTTTTGGTATTCCTTGGGGATTTCCTTTCTCTGCTCCCCTTGCTGTTCTGTTGCATTCCCTTAGTGTTTTGCCATGGTGTGGTGGGGACAGATTGGGCACAATTCTCATACTGTCTCTTCAGTGTTGTCCCCTGTATGGCTATGGGTCAGGGATGGATATCGTATCTCACAGTGGGGCCAGCCATATGGTCCTCTCTGTGCATTAGCTGCTTTGCGCAGGGATATCATCATCAAGACTTGGTGGTCCAACCTTTGCTCCACTCTATCCTTCCTTCTTCTTCATTTGTTCCTGTGTGCTCTGATCAGACATGTCCCTTTCCCTGAGCTTTAGCTTCAGTGCTGTCATCTGGAGTGAATTCTTTGGGGGTGAGAGGAAGGAATGCATCTTTCTTTTTTTTAAATAATTTTATTGGGTATTGGGGGCTCTTACAGCTACTACCACATTCATTACATCATTTGTATCAAGCACATTTGTACACATGTTGCCACATACATTTCCAAACATTTTCCATTTGAGCCCTTGGTACAAGCTCCTCTTTAAAAACAAAAATAAAAACAAGACAAAAGAAAAACTCCCCCTTCCCCTCCCCCCTTTTTTAATGAATCATTTTATTGGGGGCCCATACAACTCCCATCACAATCCCTAACAACATCAGTTGTATTCAGGCCACTTTTACACACCCATTGCCATTATCACTCTCAAAACATTCTCCCTCCCTCCAGGCCCCCATTATCAGCTCCCTATATTACCCTTCCTTCCCCCTTTCCCTTGAACCTTTAGCAATTTACAGATTATTTTTATCATCCTGTACACTGTGCAATGTGTTCCAACACTTGCTTCCCTGTTGTCCGTGTCCCAGAGAGGAGGCTATGTGTAGATCCCTGAAGTTGGTTCTCCCTTTCTATTCCTCCATCCCTCCACCCTCCTGGTATTACCACTCCTATTACTAGTCTTGATGGATCATCTATCCTAAGTTTCCCATGTTTCCAACTTCACTGTACATCTCCTGGTCTAGCTGGATTCATGTGGTAGAATTGGGGTCATGATAGTGTGTGGGAGGCAGCATAGGAACTAAAGGAAGGTTGCATATTTCATAGCTCCTACCCTGTATCTTAACTGGCTCATCTCCTCCTTGTAACCTCTCTGCAAAAGGATGTCACCTCACCTCTTGATGGGCTTTGGGTCCCCAATCTGTACTCCCCCTCATTAATAATAATATAATTTTAGCTCATTGATGCCTGACACCGGATCCCTTCACCACCTCTTGATCACACAGGCTGGTATGCTTCTTCCGTGTGGGCTTTATTGCTTCTGAGCTGAATGGCCGCTTGTTTACTCAAGCCTTTAAGACCCCAGACACTATATCTTTTGGTAGCCGGGCACCATCAGCTTTCTTCACCACATTTGTTTATGCACACATTTGTCCTCAGCAATCATATCAGCAAAGTGAGCATGCAATGTTATGCTTTTTAGTTCTTGAAGCCTGATATCTCATCCCTTTGACACCTCACGATTTCACAAGCTAGTGTGCTTCTTCCATGTGGGCTTTGTTGCTTCTGAGCTAGATGGCTGCTTGTTTACTATCAAGCCTTTAAGTCCCCAGACACTTCATCTTTTGATAGCTGGGCACCATCAGCTTTCTTTGCCACCTTTGCTTATGCATACATTTGTCTTCAGTGATCATGTTGGAAAGGTGAGCATCTTGGAATGCCAATTTAATAGAACAAAGTGTTATTGAACCGAGCAGATACTTGAGTGGAGGTCCAATGCCCATCTGTTGTCCTACTACTAACCCTATAAGTATACACATTAATCTCTTTCCCCATCCTCACTTATAAATATATTTCCCTATGTACATACCTGTATTTGAACCTCTATAAATGTTCATTATCCCCCAGTTCCTTCCTCTATTTCCATTTTCTTCCCTCTTCTTATAGCAAGAGTTTACCACTTGACTGTTAGTTTTTCACACTCTCATAGTGTTAGTTTCTCGGGTGAGAAATACCTTGGTTCTTGACTTCACATGAGAAAAAATTCACGACAAAGTTTGGTGTATGATTCAAGTGGGTTTTTAGAAAGGATAGAAGTTTCAGGATTTACAGTCACTGAATATAGGCAACTCATGGATTGTACACCCACACGTGGTAGCCTGAGGCCAAAACTTAAAGCCCAGAAGCAGTGGGAAAAAGGGGCGGTGGTCTCTAGCTTCTTGCCTTTAGGACCTTTGGCTGGGAGATTTTGTCAAAGGTATTGGTTGGTCCCATTGGTTGAATTAAGCTCACCTGACCCAGTTTGGGCTTACCAAGGTCGACCTGGATGACACTTAAATTGGCGCATGCCCCTTAGTCTTTATTGGCCTCCATCCTCCTGGGAGGGGGTCTCCAGGCATGGAGAGGGACAACCCTGGTCCCTATCTCTACCTACCTAAAACAGTAGCTTATCTGTTATGATGCTGGAAACTATGTCTCCAATATTTCAACTATGAGCAAAGTTACACATGGTAGAAAGGTTTCGGAGAAGCTTGCAGGTGAAGGCAGCCTAGGAAGAAATCTTGTTGATCTATTTTTTAAAATTAGTCAGTGAAAGCTCAGAAGAGAACATTGTCTGATATTCTACTAGAAAATGAGCCTCTTGGATTGGAAGGCACTTAAAACAGTGAGCTTGAGAGAATTAACTGTCATGGAGATGAAGCAGTCTGGTGTACTTTCATTTGTGTGTACATGGATCAGAGACCACTTGATGAGAACTAACAACAGAAAGGTAAGAGCAAGTGGCAACTTTATAATTCAAGCAAACACCTATTCTGTCAATAAATTGACAGCAACATTTCATGGGTCAAGGTACTTGAGCTATTCTTAATACTCCTATAATTTCACTGAGAACTATGGCAGAATCTGTATGTATCTGCTTACATATAGGTGTATATTCCTAATATGTGAATGCGGCAAGTATAAGTTATTTTTTAGACAGTTGGATTCAAGTTAACAGGAAGGGCACTGCAAAAATTTGAGGATCTGTTTTTTTTCCCCCTTTGACCAGGTAATTTTTATAGCATATCAATACCAGTTCATCTTATTGAATGAAAAAGGGGATCAGAGAGTTCACAGAGGTAACTAGCCACACATTCCGTATCATTCTCATTTTTCTAATGCTCCCTTTTCTGTTACTCTAGGCCAGTGGTCAGCAAATTGTGGCTTGCGGGCCATATATGGCTCTTTCAGTGTTAATGGTGGCTGTGAAGTAACATTGAAAACATTTGAAGGTTATTATTTCAGATCACAGTGGTTTAATTAGTTTGGAAATACTTATTTAAGGCTCTTGAGTGATTTTAAAATTGTTAGGAGGGGCAAGATCGGCTCTTCTGTTTTAAGAGTTTGTCGACCCCTGCTCTGGCTGTGCCTAGAAAACTCTTTACAAACTGTTCAGACCCTAAACACCCATCAAGGGACAGGGAGGTAGAATGGAAGCATTCAACATGTCATTCGACTAAATGAATTGGTATATCTCATTAAGCCATGATCCTAAACTCCTAAGCTGACAGTGTTTTCAAATGTACATGAACAGACTCTTCCAGTTCTCTTTCTCTTTCTGCTATTCTTGTAAATAGCAACTTGTTGGCAGTAATTACAATAATCATCTATGTAACCTAACCCTTAATCAATGTGATATTTTCCATCATCATTACTGCCCCACCCTTCTCTCCTTTCTTGTAACTACTAAAAAGCTTCTGTTTCTATATTTCTATTTGTTTTCTTGTCTTTTTATATAAATAAAGTCACACAATATTTTTCATTTTAGTTGTATCATGCCTTCATGCTTCATTTGAATTGTTATATGAATCAAGACTTTGCTTCTACTGGTTGAGTACTATTCCATTGTATATGTTCACCAGTTGTAAAATTCTCTTTTCCTGATGGTAGTCCCACCTAATTTCCCCACAATATATATTAAAAAGGAGAAAAAAACAAATGCTGATAAATTGTGGGGAAATTTCTGACAGATGCACAATTGTTTGATCATTGTGGGAAACAGTATAGCATTTCCTTAAAATACTTCAAATAAAACTATCATATGAGTCTACAGTTTCACCTCTAAGTATATGCCCCAAAGACTTGAAAACAGATACTCAAACAGGAACTAGAAGTACTTATATTTTAAGAGGTAATGGAAACCTCAGCAAAAGGGTGAGAAAAAAATGTCAGAAATGTCTGCATACAATAATGGGTCTCTGTGCTGTTGTGTCTTGGAAACTTATGTAGGGACTTAATATTTGCCCCTGGGAAGGTCAAGCTTACTCTTTTTATGTTGCTGAAGATTCCTTCCTTGGAAGGAGGAAATAAATCAGCATCCCATTGCTGTCTTTTTTGGTTTGTTTGTTTGTTTTAATAAAAAAAGAAGTGGGAAAACAAGATAGACAAGAAAAATCTAAATGGTGTCTGCGTGAATACATATGCAATTTGCCCACCTGGGAGTGTTCACTAGTTCGCAAAGTAAATGGAACTGAATTTTATATTATCATCTTCCTTCTCCTCTTGTCAATTTTCCTCCCCTTTGGACTGTTATTTCCTTCTCAGAATTATTCTCTCTCGAATCATATTGCAAGACTTGGTGAGATATTTTTTCTTTCTAGATTTTTAAATGCTTTCAGTGTGACATTGTGTGATAGGTTTTCGACATTTGATTTATTTAAATTTGAAAGCCTTCTTCAATCCTTGTGTATTATACTAATGTTTTCTTTTCCCCAAATAATAATAAGAGGGCACAGGGCAGAAATATCTATTCACAGCACATATATTTAGACTGTCAATAGCCTAGTGGTAATGGAATGCAATTTGAGCTATCTTCAGAACGATAAATGCTGGATAACAGCACTCTGATATCACTAAGTCACTGAAATGATATCTTGGGTTCATTAACAGTGCAGTGCCTTCTGTGACAGGCAATCATTATAGGCAGCAGAATTGCAAATCTGAGGATATGCAAAGAAGTATGGGTATTTTGGTGAAACCAAGAATATAAAGCCTAGAGACAGTGTTTTAAAGATGTGACCAATTTATGCAAGAGTCATTAGTGATGACTTCATTTTATTCATTACAATATTCTCATCTTAACAAGGGCTTGAAATCAATGCACTATCCATTTTAAATAGCTTAAAAGTGTTTCGGGTGATACAAATGACTGGCTCTTGTTATTTTTGCAGTTGGTTTCAGTTGAAAGCTCTGACAAGATCATTTACATTTTTATTATATGGAATTTGCAAACATAATCATGTAGAGAATTAGTGGATGTTAGGTGGAGCTAAGTGTCCAAGTGACACAACTATTCACTAAATGCTAACCATAAGTCAGAAGTTTGAACACACTAGCTGCTCTGTGAGAGAGAGATGAGACCATCTACCCTCTTAAAGATTTAAATCTCAGGAACTTAAATGGGCAGTTTCACCCTGTGTAGGAGTCAGAATCAACTCAGTGGTAGTTTATTTGGGTTTTGGTGTTAAGGATTTTTTTTTATTAAAAATCAGATTTTTTTTTATAGTTCACAATTACCAAACTAAATTAAGTGACTAATCTATTTGGATCTGTATTCTGATATAATTTGGGAATATATTTCAACTTTAATGAAGATAAGATGTCTACAACAGCAAATTAGGATGCTGTAAATTAAAGCATCTCCTCTTTGACTTTAATTTATTTCTCAAGAAAATTTTCCTTCATGGAAAGTAATATTTTTTTTCCAGTGAGTCTTTTCCCCTGCTTTAATGACAAAAGGACAGATCCCATTTTTAACTCACCATGTCTTCTAGCATATCAGTTTTAAACCAGTTACTTTCTCATGGTTGGCCAAGTGATCCTTACTATTCTTGTGTCTATCGTTTTATGTTCAGATTCATTGATATGAACTAATTAGAGGATACAAGAATGATAATGGCTATTCTTGCCTATGATATAAAGAGGCCTTTTCCCTACTCTGCCAGGAAATGGTTAAAAGTGTTCTGTCTTACCCTAAAATGTCCTTGTTTGGTTGCCAAGCTAAATTACTGCTCAACATTAAGCCAGCTGCCACTTTTGATAAGACTGCTGTAGGGATTTAAAAAGAGAGATGTGTCAAACCTGAGATAAGAAGTGTTTGATTGCACTATTTATTTCAGAAGGAAAATTTCACTTGTTTAGCATAACTCACTATGTACCTATGCAGCTATATGGTTTTATTATAAATTCAACTTAATGGCATCAAACAAGGTTTTATAAATATAATAGATTTAATTCTACCTGAATTCTACCTTATAAATTCGGTTAGACCAGAGGATGTATACTGGTCCAAATAGTAACTGGAAACATGGGGAATCCAGGACAGATGATCGCTATAGGACCAGTGTGGAGAGTGGCGATATCGGGAGGGTGGAGAGGTGAAGTAGAAAGGGGGAACCAACGATAAGGGTTTTCATATAACCTCCTTCCTGGGGTATGGACAACAGGGAAGTTGTCCTGGAGGGAGGAATCAATAGTGTTTGATATAGCAAAATAATAATAATTTATAAATTACCAAGGGTTCATGAGAGATAGGGGATTGGGTAAGGAATGTAAAAAAGAGGAGCCAATACTAAGGAAAAGAAAATATTTTGAGAATGATAATGGTATCAAAGGTACAAATGTGTTTTACATACAATGGATGTATGGATGGATTGTTCTAAGAGCTGTATGAGCCCCCAATAAAATGGTTTAAAAATGTGATAGATTTATTTTTGTCATAAGGTTTATTCTTCATATTAAGTGTTTAAGGAACTCATATATTTAAATGCACAAATACTGAATTTAAAAAATCAATTTATTGGGCACTTGTACAACTCTTATCACAATCCATACATGCATCTATTTTTGTCAAGCACATTAGACATTTGTTGTTCTCATCATTCTCAAACCATTTTCTTTCTACTTGAGCCCTTGGTATCAGCTTCTCACTTCCCCCCTCCCTTTCTACTCCCACCTTCCTCCTGAACCATTGAAAATTTGTAAATTATTATTATTTTGTCATTTCTTACACTGTCCAACATCTCCCTTTACCAACTTTTCTGGGATCTAGAATTGGGATAATGATTGTGTGTGTGTGTGTGTGTGTGTGTGTGTGTAAGGAATATAACAGAACTGGAAGAATCTGTATAGGTCATCATTGCTACACTGCACACTGACTGGCTTATCTCCTCCCCACGACCTTTCTGTAAGGAGATGTCCAGCTGCCTACAGATGGACTTTAGATCCCCACTCTGCATCTCCCCCTCATTCACAGCGATATGTTCTTTGTTCTTTGATTTTTTTTTCTTTGATGCCTGATACCTGATCCCTTCACCCAGGCTGGTATCTTTCTTCCATGTGGCCTCTGTTCCTTCTGATCTAGATAGCTGCATGTTTAGTTTCAAGCCTTTAAGACATTAGACACTGTATCTTTTGATAGTTGGGCACCATCAGCTTACTTCACCACATTTGCTTATGCATCCATTTGTTTTCAGCAATCATATCAGGAAGATGAGCAAACAATGATATGATTTTTGTTCTTTGATGCCTGATCCTTTCAACACCTTCAATGTGATCTTCTATGTGGGCTTTGTTGCTTCTGAGCTAGATGGCTGCTTGTTTTCCTTCAAGTCTTTAAGACCCCAGATATTAAGCTGAATTTTTATTAGCTTACACTAGAAAAAAAGATAAAAATTATGCTAAAATCAGTGTGTTCAAGAGATTTCTTGGTGGTCAGCTTCAGCTCAGTCATCCATTCTTTTAATGTCGATGGTTTATTATTATATAATCAGAAATAATGTGCATAAATAGTGCTCTGGACCCTGGAAAGTTGTGAATAATTATAGCAATGTTATGTTTTATTATCCATTAACTAATAACATATTAGAACGATTCCAAAACAGAAGTTGGAAAGAAATATTTTACAATTAACCAAGGAGTTCAACAAATTAGATCATATATTCTTGAGAGTTGTGTTAAGCTCCAATTAATGACATCTGTGAAATAGGTATCTAATATCTGAGATTTGCCATCCAAGATAAACCACTGCTTTCTATACTACATGAACTAGATTTGTGTATTTTGTTTATATTAACAATATAATCAATGTGTAGAAAATATACAGAAAATTTCTACCCTCATGGAGTTTATGTGTTAGCAAAAAAATAGAGAACGTTATTCATAAGCATATTTAAATTTGAAAGATTTATTAAATGGTATTCAGTGCTACATAAAAAACCCAGCAAATCTGAGCAGTGATAAGCAGTTCGGCAGCCTAAGAGACACTGACTGACCTGACAGGGAAGCACTGCCTGGGCTCATGGGAGTCCTGATCCTGCCAGCAGTACTGTTGAGAAATGGAGGTTTGAACAAAAGTTCCCAGTAATGCTGTCATGTCGCCTCTGACTAAGGGTGACTCTTTGTCTGTTAGACTAGGACTGTGGTTCACAGGGATTGCCATGGCTGCTTTTGAGTGGCCTGGAATAGAAGATCAGGTCTATGACAGGGTGGATTGAGCACACAGCCTCTCAGTTAGGGGTCCAGAATATGAAGGGTGTGTATTAGGATCATGAATCTCGGAGGAAGAGCCTTTCATCTGAAAGGCAGGCGCAAGTAGGATTTGTGTCAATGAATTATGTCTGGCTCTGTTAAGCCCAGTGAGATGGCGGAATTTGAGTGGTATATATGTGTTGGGGTCTCCAAGACCACTCGGTGGATTGTACATCCCTAGGAAGTGCAACATACTAAGCACACCGTCACACTCATAGCTATAATTAACACCACTACAAAGTCACAGGGCAGAACTAACAAAGGCAAATGGCACAGGAAGCGGGAAAACCAGGCACAAGCTTACACGGCATTAAGCAGAATGTGTGATTAATTTCCCAGAAGCCAGAGTGAATTATTATGATATGTGTGAAATGCTGCTAACAACAGTACTTAGCCTGTTGTAGAGCTAAATGGAAAGGTCCACTTGATTTATTTGTAATTTTTTTTCTTTTAGTGAAAGTATGCATGACAAAACATAGCCATTGAAAAAACTCCCATGCCCATTGCAATGCCATTGATGGAAAACTTCGTATGGTGTCACCATTCGCACTACCTCTGCTCATGTTAGTTTACTACGATTAGTTTATATCCTCAGTCTTTTAAAGTTCTCAGCTATGCTTTAGAATTCGCTGTCCACTTTGACTTCCTATAGATAATTCTATAAAAGGGACCAAATGCTCATGGCAAACATTCTCTATTAATTTGGCTAACCTGTTGTTTCGTTATGTCTGTTGGCATAGCGACGTACTGGTTTAGGCTGCTAACCACAATGTCAGCAGGTTTAAACGACCAGTTGCTTCACACGTCAAAATGAAGCTTTCTTTTCCTGTGAAGAGTTATAGTCTGGAAGACACGCAGGAGAAGTTCTCCTCTGCCATTTAGGGTCACTATTAGAGTCAGAATCAACTCAATGGCATTGAGTTGATGGTTTGGTTGTTAAATTAAAAGATGGCATCATAGGATAATTTAATTTCAGGTTTTAACAGCTGTTCCTAGGGAGTTAATTTAGGGGCTGACCTAGTCTCAGAGGACAGAGTGGATGTGTTTTCTGCTAGAAATTTTAGTTCTATTCCATATTTTTCCTGGTTTTGATCAGAATCTATATACTGAGTTCATGATCAAAATGTTCAGTAATGGAAGCTGGGCACAATCCATTTTTTTTTCTGGTTTCATGGCATAGGACTAATTTCCTGGGGCCATTAAACCTATTGTATGTTTTTATCCAATTGTACCATGTCTTTCCACTCTTGTTGCTCTAGGGATACAGAACATCTTGATAAGACCAGAGAAATCAGGGACCAGACTTTACCCCATTGCTCCAAGACATGAATGCAACATACTGGCATGAAGCATGGAACCAATGGAGAGAGAGGTCTGAGGGGATCTGCTCCAACCCCAACTATGTGGCCAGTACCCACTCCTTGCAGAAGAATTGACTTCAGAGGACAGCACTGAAACTACAGCTCAGGGAGAGGGACATGTCTGATCAGAGCACACAGGAGCAAATGAAGGGGGAGGAAGAGAGAATGGAACACATCCCGGTCTACCAAACGGTGAGGACAATATTCCCATTCAGAGCAGCTAATGTGAGAGAGAACCACCAGCCCAGCCCCACGATGAGACAATACGTCCCTCACTGCCCCACAGTGCTACTGAGGGACAACAATGGAGACACAGGATTTGTGCCCAACCTTCCCCCAGCACATTAAGGCAAAATATAGTGTGTAATAGAACAGCAAGGCGAGTAGAGCAATGAAACTCCCAATTTTGGGAATACCAAAAATTGACTTGAGGGCAGGCATGGTACCCCATCAGACTTGACCAGAAAACATTCTTAAATATTAACAAACAGACCTTGAACTATTTGCAGGCTTTTCTTTTTGTTGTTGTAGTGGTTGCTTTTTTTCCCCCTTTGTTGCTTTTTTTTTTTTTTGGTGCATATTATCACTGCAGGTCTATCTAGATAAGATAGGCAGGAAAAACAATCTGAGAAAACAATGAGACCAACAGTTCACGGGACATGGGAGAGGGAAAGGCAGGTAAAAGTGGATGTAAACAAACCCAGGGACAAAGGAACAACAAATGATCTAAAACCAATGGCAAGGAGGGTATTGGAGGTCTGGTAGGGATAGAACCAGGGCAATATAACCTAGAGGATTTGCTGAAACCCTAATGAAGGTTGAACATGATCATGGGACAAGAGGAAAGTAAAAGAAAATAGAGGAAAAAACTAGAAGTCAAAGGGCATTTATCGAGGTCTATATGCAGGCATGTGAATATGTAAATATATCTCTATATTTCAATAGGGGAATATTTTGTGTATATATATTTATAAGTTTAGTATTAAGATAGCAGTTGGGCCTCTACTCAACTACTCTCTCAATGCAAGAATGATTTGTTCTATTAACCTGGCATTCCATGATACCTTCCCTATATGATCTCTGAAGACAAAGTGGTTACATAAGCAAATGTGGTGATGAAACCTGATGGTACCTGGATATCAAAAGATATAGCATATAGGGTCTTAAAAGGTTTGAAGATAAATAAGTGGACATCTAGCTGAAAAGCAACAAAGCTCACATGGACGAAGCACACCAGCCTGTGTGATCATGAGATGTTGATAGGATCTGGTATCAGGCATCAAAGAACAAAAATATCACATCAATGTGAATGAAGAGGAGTGCAGAGTGGAGGCCCAAAGCCCATCTGTAGGCAACTGGATATCACTTTACAGAAGGATCGTGGGGAGGAGATGAGCCAGTCAGGGTGCAGTATAGCACCGATGAAACACACAACTTTTCTCTTATTCTTTAATGCTACCTTCCCCCACTATCATGACCCCAATTCTATTCTACAAATCTGACAAAACCAGAGGGTGTACACTGGTACAAATAAGAGCTTGCAACACAGGGACTCCAGTACAGTTAAGCCCCCAGGACCAATAATAAGAGTAGGGAAATGTGGGGGAAAAGGGGAAACTGATCACAAGGATCTGCATATAACCTCCTTCCTGGGGGATGGAAAATAGGAATGTGGGTGAAGGGAGATGTTGGATAGTGTAAGACAGGAAGAAATGATAATTTATAAATTATCCCAGGGTTTGTGAGGGAGGACGGGTTGGGGAGGTAAGGCAGAAAACAAGGAGCTGATACCAAGGGCTCAAGTAGAAAGAAAATGTTTTGAGAATGATGATGACAGCAAATGTACAAATGTGCTTGATACATTGGATGTATGTATGGATTGTGGTAAGAGTTGCATGTGACCCCAATAAAATATTTTTAAAATAAAAAGAACCACAAAAAAAAAAAAAGAAAAAGGAAATGCTACCAATTGATTGTGGTAGCAATTGTACAATACTGCTTGATGTAATACAACTAAGGAGTGTTGTGATATATGTAAGAACTTCCAATAAAATGAGTCTTGAAATAAAAAAGTAAGACTAAAGGAATCAATACCATACATCACATGCCTCACTAAAGAGAAGCCGTTCCAGCTATCACATTTGGGTGAGCTATTTAAATGTTTGACCGATATGGCCCAAGAATGATATTATAAATACCCAAATGGCCCTTAACAGAAAAAGGTTTCTCATCTGTGTTAGTCTGGGTGGACTAGAGAAACAAATGAATAGATCGCCATATGCATGTAAGAAAGAGCTTTATGTAAAGAGTAATTGTTTATTAAGAAAAAGTCCCAGCCCAGCCCAGATCAAGTTCTTAAGTCTGCTCTAAGCTCCTATGGCCGATACCAGTATGTAAGTCTGTCTTCAGACTCGTGCAACACGTGCAATGATGCTGAATGTAGATAGGTCACAGGACAGTGTGTGGAAAGTCTTGAGAATCCAGTGCTAGTGAAAACATCTCAATGCTGGCAGTGGTACCCACGTGGCTCCTTCAGCTTCAAGGCTCTAGTTTAGTGCCATGTGTCTTGTCAGCAGGGTTGTCTCATGAAATGGCTGTGTGTCCTGCATCCAGTCAGCTATTTATCTCCTTAGTGCCCCCAAATGAGATCGTCAAGGTGCAACCCGATTGACAGGCTAAACTCTACCCCTTCACTGTTAAGTCTCAAGTTGACAACGGATTAGGTAGCTGCCACAACATCCCTGCTATAGTGCAATAAAATTTAATTGTTGTCCCTTGAGTAGTTGCTTACAATCTTTTAATGCTCCCCAGGCACGACTCACTGAACTAGAAGGAATAAAGAAACACTGAAGACAACATTAGGCAATTGGACTAGCTAGACCAATGAAGTCATGATTCTAAACCTTTGAACTGATGAAACTAATCACATGCAGCATTTAGTTGTACCAAATACCAGCAACTTAGAAGCAAGGATGGTGAGACTTTGGACGTGTTATTGGGAGGGTCCCATGTACTTTGGACAGATTATCAGGAGAGATCAACCCCTGGAGAATGGCATAATGCTTGGTAGAGTGGGGGTGCAACTAACAAGAGTTGATGAGACAGATGGATTGACTCAGTGGTTGCAACAATGGACTCAAGATGCGGCAGGACCAGTCAGTGTTTCGTTCTGTTGTCCATAGAGTTGCTACGCTTTAGAGCTGAGTTGATGCCACCAAATAACAACAACACTGAGTCATGGTACCGCTACCCGTCGGTCAGTTTGTCAGGGTTTGGTGATTTGTGCATTGTGATGCCACTACTATTCCAAATACCAGAATGTTTACCCGGTTAGGTCTCAGAACAGCTTCCAGATAAATAACAGGCATTCCACTTCTAAAGGACTCAACAATGAAAGATTTATGAATAGTTGCAGAACTAGAGTGTCAAATATACTTTACAGCTATGAGGTTTTGTTTTGGAAAGTACTCAAAATATGATTGGGGAAGAATTTATCTGAGTGAGATCAATGGGCTTCCTCCTTCTAGTAAAATTGACCGTAATGGCATGGAGAGAGTAAAGCTTTGGAGAGCTTCATTTGCTGATGGAGCATGATTCGAAAGGATAGGAAACAGCTGGAAGCATCTATGAATAAACAGAACATGTACAATGACTAGGAAAATGTAAAGTGGTCAAAAGTGAAATGAAATGTGTAAACATCAATATCCTAAGCATTAGAATGAAATGGACTGGTATAGGTCATTTTGAGTAGACAATTCTCTGGTATACTAGGCTGGGAATGAAAAATTCAAGAGGAAAGCCTTCTAATTCATTGTGAGAAAGACCCTTAGCAGATTTATCTTAAAGTACAATGCTGTTTGTGATAGGACAATATCTATACATCTACAAAGAAGTTCTGTTAACACACCTATTATTCAAATGTATGCAGACACTAAAGCTAAGGATGAAGAAATTGAAGGATTCTACCATCTTCTTTAGTCTGAAAGAAATCAAACATGCAATCAAGATGCATTGACAATTATTCTTGACGGCAATTTGAAAGTTGAAGTAAAAGGATCAGTAGTTGGCGATAGAATTGAAGTTGGAGATCATGCAAAGTAGAATTTTACAAGGTCAATGACTTTGTCATTGCAAATACATTTTTTCAGCAACATAAATTGTAAGCATACTTTGAAAGATGGAACTGATGATGTCTTAAGGAAGAGATGATGAAGAAACTCAAAAATAAGCAGATAACATGAGGTGAGGAGTTGACTGTGGAACAGATCATTAATTACTCAGAGTCAGGTTCAAGTGGAAGCTGAAGAAATAAGGGACCAAGGGACCAAATAAGAGAGCCAAAATAAGACCTTGAGTATATGCCACCTGAATTTCCAGAATACCTCAAGAACAGATTTGACACACTGAAGATGAATGGTAGGAGATCTGAAGAGGTGTAGGAGAACATCAAGACTCTCATGGATGAAGAAAGATAAAGGTCTTTAAAAAGACAGGAGAAACACACCACCCAAAAGTTCAAAGTCGATGTCAAAAGAGAACCTCAAACTCACTCTTCATGATACATTAGCTGAAGTAAAAGGAAGAAATAATGAGGTCAAAGAGCTGAATAGAAAATTTCAAAGGGCAACTCAAGAAGACAAATAAGAAATTATAATGAAATGGAGACGAACCTGGAGTTAGAAAACCAAAAAGAACATGCTCAGCATTTCTTATACTGTAAGAACTAAAGAAGACATCCATGCCTCATTTTACCAATGATGTGAAAGGAAGAAGTTCAAGCTGCACAGATAGTAGTAGGCAAAAACAAGGCGCCAGGTATTGATGGAATGCCAATTACAATGCCAGTGTTTCAACTAGCTGAGGAAGCACTGGAAGTACTCTTTCATTTATACTTTTTTTTTGGAAGACAGTTACTTTGCCAAGTAACTTGAAGAGATCCACATTTGTACCCATTCCAAAGAATGGTAACTGTGATGGGTAGGTTTGTTATGCCAACATCACCACAGAAGATTGGTGGGTCTTTGTGATGGCACAGCCAACGAACACGTGGGATGAATTGAAGGGCAGATATAGGAGGGGGTTGGCAAGTCCCGCCCTCTCTCTTGTTTCCGGATCTTCGGACCAGAGAGCTGCTTTGTTCATCCTGTGCCTCGACCTCCAAGCAACACTACCCATGGGACACCTAATCGTGGACTGTGTTACTGTGAGTTGAAGATCCTTCAAGCCCTACTTCACCAGACTCCTGGGATATACATCTCTTGAGCTGGGGACTGTTGGACTCTGTTATCTGGCTGACTGTGGGTGACAGTTGTTGACTGTTGGTGACTGTTGCTCTGCTGTTTGCTGCCTATAACCAGATAGCCTGGATTGCTCTACAGAGGACTTTTCAGTGGCCCTCAAGAATTGAAGGACTGCCAGTCTTCTAGTTGCCTCACACAAGTGAGTTGCACCGAGCAATCTGTATTGTTTTATAGTTAACTTTTTCTCTTTTTATCTTATATATCTTTCTCAATATATAAATATATAAAAATAATTACTAGTGTCCTGAATTTTATTTCTCTAAGAGAACCCTGCCTGACACAGTAACCCAACAGAATAGTCAAATTTTAGAACATCATTGGTATCACATGCAAGTAACATTTTTTAGATCATCCAGCAACCATTGCACTAGTTCCTTGACAAAGAGCTGCCAGAAATTCAGGCTAGATTTTGAAGAGGATGTGAACGAGGGATATCGTTGTTGTCTTTAGATGGGTCTTTCTTAGCTGAAAGTGAAAAATATCAGAAAGATGTTAGTTCTGTTTTACTGAAATGCTATTGAACTATATCAACCATAATAAACTATGGAAAACCTCGAGAACACTTCTTTGTGTGCATGTGGAACCCGTATAGGAATCAAGAGGCAGTTGCGTGAGCAGAACACAGGAATTTTGTATGATTTAAAATAAAAAAGACAAAAAATGGTATGTGTCAGCGTTATATCCTCTCAGCCTATTTATTCAGTCTACCTGCTGACCAAATAAATAGAGAAGCTAGTTTGTATGGAAAAGACTTCAGCATCAGGGTTGGAGGAAGGTTGACATGCAGATGACACAATCTTCCTGAAAGTGAGGATGACTTGACGCACTTGCTGTTGAAGATGAAGAAGTGCAGCCATCTATGTATTACTACTCAGTGTAAAGAAATTCAAACTCCCCACAACTGGAGAAATAATTCAAAACATGATTATCAGAGAAAGATTGGAGTTGTCAAGAATTTTGTCCTGCGTGGATGAACAATCAATGCTCCTGGAAGCAGCAGGAGCTCGAACGATATACTGCACTGAGTAAATCTGCTTCACAAGACCTCTTTAGAGTGTTGAAAAGCAAGCATGTTACTTTGAAGACTAAGCTGTGCTCAGCCCAAGCCATAGTATTCTCCACCGCCTCATGGAACTGTGAAACTTGGATATTGAATAAGGACGATTCAAGAAGAATTAGTCCAGTCGGATTATGGTGCTGCAGAATACCTGGAATATTATGAACTGCCAAAAGAACAACAAACCTATCAGCAAACCTCTCTTTGGAGATCTACAGACAGTCTGAGGCTTGGAAGCAAGGATGGTGAAACTAAATCTCATGAACTTTGCATATGTTATCAGGGAAGACCAGTTTTTCAAAAAGAACGTCATGACTGTCAAAGTAGATAGTGAAAAAGAGGAAGAGCCTTGACAACATGGGTTGACGATGTGGTTTCAACAATGGGCTCAAGCAAAAGAATAATTTGAGGATGCATCAGACTTGGGGGGTGATTTGTTCCAAGGTCATGGGATTGCTGTGGATTGGAACTGACTCAAAGGCACTTAGCAACATACTTTGGAAACAGTTCTAGGCCAGGACATTCCTTTGGAAATTGTATAACATGATGCCTTTTAGCAAAACAAACTGATTTAATGAACATAAACTTATAAAAGTAGTTGAAATTTAGGATACATCAATAACCTAGACCTCAAAGCTCTGTTTCTCAATCATGTGTTCATTTTTTTTTCTTTTAATTCTCAGGCTTTCTAATAGACCCTCAACTATAATAGGTCATTGAATTTTTATCATCTTATGGCAAGTCACATGTGACTCTGAAACAAAAGATTATAATGCATTTATATGATTAAGATATGTGTTAATCTGGGTAAACTAGAGAAACAATTTCATAAGTACACTTACATATATAAAGGAGAGATTTATGTACAAGAGCAACTGTACATCAAGAAAACAGCTCAACCTAGTCCTGTTCAACGTCATAAGTCCAATATTAGCTCATATGTCTGAAACCAATCCATAAGTCCTCTTCAGACTCACGATGCACATGCAGTGACACCAGGACAATCACAGGCCAGTGGGTGCAGAGTCTTGTGTATCCAGTGGCGGTAGAAGCATCTCAGCAATGGCAGGGTCTTTCTTTCTCAAGCATCTCAGCAGTGGTGCGTGGCTCTATGTGGCTTTTCCAGCTTTAGAGGTCTGGTTCTATTAGGGTAAGTCAAAGCTGAGCCTGCTCCAGAATGTCTCACAGGGATTCAGCCTTGTGTCTTGTCAATAGAGCATCTTCAAGGGACTTAGTCATAAGTCTTTCACCTCCAAGGGGGGAATATGGCCAGATTTCCCAGAATTCTTAGGGGAAAGCCCTGCCTACACAGAGGTGTCATTGGCTATTTCCAGATCGACAGGCTAGACTTCACCCCTACACTTCCAATACTCAAATTGACACCAGATTAGTGACTGCCACAATATACAATTTTAATTTCACTTGAAATGGGAAGAGACAGTTATTGTCTCTATACACATTTTATTGATTTACAATATAGAGTGTTTTTTTGTTTCTAATTTGCAATTTCAACAAAGTGATAGAAAAAATGGACATTACAAAAATACATTTCTATTATGGAAAAGAAAACAAACGTTCTACCTCTCCAGACACAGAAAATCCTATTTTTTCCTACCATCAATTTTTCAAGGTTAGACAAGTTATAAGCTTGCTAACTTTATTTTCAACCAATGGACAACAAAAACAACAAAAATCTCCACATCTAAGCTTCTTTTCTTTAGCAACTTCTCTGGATCAGCTCTTCATAGAACCAACACCTGACATGTGGTGTTTTCTGGTAGGTTGCCCAGATTTAGTTTGTAACTAGCATCTAATTATGCCCTCTCCAGAACAAGAATGCAGCCAAGAGATCAAGGGTTTTGTGAGAAACGCTGCATTTCTCTCCTTTTGCTTATCAAAATTGCAGTAGCTTGGGCTGCTACTTTTGATTATAAAAAGGTAAGATAACATGATTTCTATAAAAATACGTATGGAATAATATAAGCTTCAAGTAAAAATTGTCCATCATTCTAATTTGCAGGAAGAATTCTTATCTATATTTTTGAATCTAAAAAGGAAATGGAAGAAGATTTAATGCATTTGCACCATGGTGTTTTCTAAGAATATCAAATAGTCTGGATTTCAAATATGAGTCTTCTTTGAAGAAATATGAGGTAAGTAAAAAAAAAAAATGCTATTTAGGTTCCAGTTTGTAAGCTCATGGGTTTATTGGAAACAGAGCATATTTAAACATATTTCTGTGACTCATGGTCAAACAAGTTCTCTTGGGGCAACCAAACTATTCCTTAGAAGTAGGGATAGGCCTGAGCCCCGGTGGCGTAGTGGTTGTGCACAGGACTTCGGCCTACTGGGATGGAGGTTCAATTCCAATAGTGGGGCTGGGCCTCCTACTCCCACCACCAGAGAGCAGTGATGCCCAAAAACAAAAACAGAAACAAAACAACAGCAACAACAACAAAAAGAAGTAGGGATAGAGTGACCTCTGTTTGCTTGCTTTGGCTAGATCATCAGGGAACACCAATTATCAGAAGGACACCGTGTTTGGCAAAGTGGAGGATCGGGAAAAGCAAGGGAAATCCTCAATGAAGTAACAAGGGCACAGAACCAGGCAATATTTTATTCTACTACATTTAAGTCAGGGCCAACCAGAAGGCAACTAACATCAGCAACACTCATTCTTCTTGACCTTTGGTGTGGACAGATGTTTGTGTTTGATTTTAACTAGTATTCGCTACTTCTAGCTTTAGGTTCGACTAGCCATTGTACTCGTGACACAGAACTAAGATAATGCTCCTGATTAAAAGATTTACTAAGGATGTTAACACGTTGTAAAGCAAGTGAGAATTGTTCATCAGACTATGTTACAGAGTTCTTTCAGTGCTGCTAATAGATGCTCAAAGGGCAGGCCACTCCTTTGGAAACCTCTATCTAAAGACATTCATTTCAAGCTCTATGTATCAACAAGCCTAGCTCCCCCTACTAAGTGCCCAGGTATATCACACTCCACAAGCCAGCCTCCTGCCTGAAATGCACTCGGTTTTGCTTGTTCTTTGGGCTACAAAATCTGCCACTCTGTGTCATATTCTGGCTCCCACTTTTGCACTGGCACAAATGTCTTCTGGATCCAGGAGGTTCACTGTACAGTGGCCTGGGCTTCAGAGGGTGCACTCTACTCTGACCTCTTGCAAGCAGTGAAATTCCCCTTCTTGCTTCTAAGAGGGCTCATGTGATACGAAGCTGGACGGCACTTCAGTGAGCCTTGTTCACCACTGCAAATTAATCCTGTCCACATCTTCCTCTATTATCGTACCACACTCAATCAGGAAAAGGTCCTTTTCCACAAATGAGAAACTTTGAGTCACATTAAACAATTCACTGGATTTTTCCATAGAATTTATAACTAGAAAAAATGTACAATTCTATATCCATTTTTGCTTGATGTAATTCTATAAGTATTTTTTTATTTTTATTTATTTTTTTTGTTTTTGTTTGGGCATCACTGCCCTCAGGTGGTGGGAGTAGGAGGCCCAGCCTTTGCTCCGTGGAGCTGGAATCAAACCTCCATCCCAGTGGGTCGTAGGCCCGCGCACAACCACTACGCCACCGGGGCTCAGCCCCAAGTATTTTTGTTATACTGTATTTCCCATAAATAAATATTGTGGTTAAGTGCCATGACCTTGGTTCAGATCCACAGTGACTAAAGGCACCACAGGACAAAATGCTACACAGTCCTGTACCATCCTCAGAGTTGTTCCTGTGTGTGAGCCTGTTGTTGCCGCTATAGCATCAATCCGTCTACTTGCGGGTCTTCCTCTTTTTCCTGCCTCTCTGCGTTACCAAACACAATGCCTTTCTTGTACATAAACTTGTTTATCCACACATTGTCTGGTTGGAGATGTAATCATTTTTCATCAATATTATAAAGACTGCTACTCTTAGTTTATATCTTTGTGCCCTTGCCTGGTTGGTTGCTTAGGATAAATTATCAAAAGTAGAAGTGTTAAGTCACATATTTTTAACTCATATTTACATTTTTAGATTGGTTTTTGTTGACATTAATAATCAAGCTAATTAACTCTTGCCAATATGTAGGCTGAATTCTGTATCTAATAATATAATTTGTATTAATTTTATTACTAAAGAGGCCTATATGTGCTTATTGACGACTTGATTGGTTTCTCCTTTCTGAATGCCATTTCTTCTTTATTTCTCAGTAGCCTTCTTAAATTTGGCTAAGACTCTACATGGTGGAACACGTGGTAATTCACCTCAAGCCACTATTGCCTCATTGTACTGTCCATACCTCTATATGGTCTCTTTCAGCTTCATAATAACCTCTCTTCAATTGACATGCCAGTAATTCTATTATGTATAATTCCAGATCTGAGGCTTCTTCTGGCAACTCAAAATCTGAGAAGGCATACTATATAAAACGTTTAAAAAATCCTATTTCTTTCTCTTCCTTCTGTCCATCAAACCTGTCTATTGTTCATTCATCTCCATATCTAAGTCTTGTTTAAGGTAAACAGTTAGTAGCTACCTTGATTTGTCCTCTTTTCTCATGGCTCATCAAATCGGTCAATAGTTTCTATAATTTTTTACTTCCCAAACATGTACCAAATAAATTGATTTCACTACTCCATTTTTCTATAAAACATTCGGTTTTTTCATCACTTGCATGAAACCTCTGTAGCCTGTCATCTACATAGAGGCAGAGGAATATTATAATATGCAATCAGATTAAATTAAATCAAAGCAACAAAAGTATTTTCAAGTGGATTCTGATGCACATTGCTAATATCAATAAACTTTTCCCCTATAAAAAGTCTTCAAGAGCTTTATATTGGATTTTAAATAAAATTCAGACTTCATTTTCTTTTTTTTAAATCGTGACTCCAAATCACCATTTGGCTCCTTCCTCTCCTGGATTTTCAACCATCATCTCTTTTAAATTTTTCATAGCTACCTTTTAATTTGTTACTTTCCTATTTTGCCTTCCTACCTTCTAGCAGTATAAAGGTTCAGAAAAGGAGGAATGTTTTGGTTGCTTATCACCAAAAATAGTAAAAACACACAGAATTTTCAGGTGATAAGTGCTGATGGTGAATATATATTTACTTTTGTGAAAATTGTGTTCTTTCTTATCTATTTTATTTTATTGAAGGCTATCACTAGAAAATAGCATCACAGTCTTTACATGCAAGCATATCCGTATTAAAAATGTAAAAGGTATTATATTCAAACCGATTGTAAATTCAGAATCCAATGAAATCTGCTAATTGTTTCCATTCATTTTTAGGAATCCTGTGTCTGTTTAATATATCTTTACAAACTCAGAGCTACAAAATATGTTAACATTTATCAAAATATAATATAATATACAATGTGCTAAACTAACAAACCTACAACCATTGAATTGACTCTGACACAGAAAACTCCTCTATAAGGTTTCTGAGACTATGGATGCTTATGGGAGAAGAAGCCTCATCTTTGCCCAGTGATGCAGCTGGTGCATTTGAACTACCAGTGTTGTGGTTAGGAGTGCAATGCTTGCCTGCCAGTGTCACAAAGGCACACATATATATATACATATACATATACATATACTTATGCATATTAAAATTTTTTGCATTTTGGATTTCATATTGATTTAGTTATGAGTTAGAAACTCAACTTTACTTATTTTTAATAAATGAGAAATCAGTTTCCTCATTTTATAAATGACATATCCCAACTTACTTGAAATGCTATATTTATGATTTGTTAACTTACATATACCATATATACTGAAGTATAAGCAGATCTAACTACCACACTAGTTGTACCACAAGCACTGCATTAAAAATGTGTCGAAAAATTCAGCTTGTCCACGAGTGTCCATGGTGGATATATCTTGTCTCCTCTTCCGAAGGCATCGTAGGGATGCTGTGGGCTGAAGGTTGACCTGGTACTTGAAGGGTTGGTGCTCAGACCTGAGAGCTTCTCCACAGGGGGAAGAGGAGCCTGTTTGCTCTGGTAACTACCCTTACAGTAGTTTAGGAAATTACACACAGGGCCTCTCAGAATTAAATCGATAGCATTGGTGGTGTTTGGGGGTTTATTATTTTTTTTTTTGGCTATCTGCCTTACCCATCTACTCCTTTGCCAATAATAAATTATTTAATGTTTTAATAAAACTGTGACATTCAAAAATAGCATAGCATGTTCTATGTGCATGAGTAAACTGAAAAATGGAAAAACAATCCAAATTCAATCATGCCTAAGTATATCCTATAGTAACAAAGATAGCATGTGTAGGTATGATTTTTTTTCTTAAAGATCTATGTATAGATAACTCCTTCAAAAGAATATATGCATATGTTTACATAAGATATAAATACTTTATGTAATTGGTTGAGTATGTATACATTTAGTCACACTTTAGTTTCTCTCCTATCTTCTAGGATTTATTATTTCCCCCCTTTGTTCTGTTTAGCATTGAGTCTCTCACTTGTGATGGATGTTTGCAGCTGTGAATTCCAGCAGTACAAAAACACACATGCTACTACAGTGTGTCAAACTGACCACTCCTGGAGAAAATGCATCATAGCAAGAAATTTATGAAAATGTGCTAAAATTCAGCACAAGTCAGACAAATGCAAATTTAAACAACAATAAGTTTTAAGCAGCATCCATCATCCGGGCAAATATTTAAAATTCTGAATACACCAAGTGCTTGCATGGATGTGGTATATTGAGAACTCCTGTACAATGTTGGCAATAAGGAAACTCCTGGGAAAATAATCTCTAGTCTAGTGAAGTTGAACGTTTACATGTGCTGTGAAATTACATGCTCAGGTCCATAGCATAGAAAAATCCTTTCACTCACATATTAGTAGACATGAACAAGACCGCTAAGGAGATCATTGTCTATAATAGCAAGTGATTGTTGGCAATCAACATGTCTCAGAAAATTGAATGGTTACATAGGTTTTGTTATGTTCATAAAACTATACTCTAGATAAATAAAAAATTGCCACATTAGTGAATATGAAAGACATAAGCATTATAAAAGCAAGTTGCAATATATACTTTATATAATGTCAAAGATACACAGCACTAGGTTATGAATTGTTTACATGGTGACCTCAAAGAGAAACAAGAGAAGGGTTAGTAGAAAAAAATTAAACTAATAATTCTCTCAGATGAAGAGTATGGTGGGAAAAGGACTCAGGCAGGGACTTTGAAGTTATTGATAGTGTTCTACTTGATAAGCACCATCAAGAGTGTATGGGAATTTGTGATTGGTGTGGGCTTTGTGGCTTGCTCAATTGGAAAGGTGTCCAGTAATAAATAATTTTTCTCTTATAAAGTACAGTAGAAAAATCAATAAAATCTGTACGCTATTTTTCATTGTAAAATTAGAGTAATATGAAATAAATTAAACTAATTGTTTACATAATACCTTAGACTCAAGCAGACGCTACACAATTCAAATTCTTATGGGAATTTCTTAATCATGAGCATTTAAAGGGAATAAGTACTTATGTAACTTAATTGTGTGGCTTCTGCTTGAGTCTAAGGTTGACAAGATTATGAAGTAATCAAATTAAAAAAATATAAAATCCTTTTGACAGTGATGCTGAGTTTTTACAAGATAATTTTCTTCAATATGAGTAATAATTTTATCCAGAGTTAAATATATGTATATGTATTTATTAGACTCAACCACCAATACCCAGTGAATCGCTCTCAAGTTAGATTAGACTCTTCCATTCTTCATTGAAGTTGCTAGAAATCATAAATGAATAAATTTTAGGAGACACTTTTGTAATATTGGATCACTAATGAAAATTAACCATTCTACACCTGAAAAATTGGTTAAAAACTAAGCTAGCATTCATTTAAAACCTATGTTTTACCCCAGTGTTTCTCTGCCTTGCCCACACACTAGGGTCACATGGGGTAATTAAAAAGTCATTTTGTTGATTTTTTTCTATTGATGAAGATCTCCTATAGCTCTTTTCACCATCCATCCATCCATCCATCCATCCATCCATCCATCCATCCATCCATCTGTCCATCCATCCATTGTGTCAAGCATGTTTGTATATATGTTGCCATCATTTTCAAAACAGTTTCTTTCTACTTGAGTCTTTGGTATCAGCTCCTCATTTTCTTCCTCTCTCCTTCATGAATCCTTGATAATTAAAAAAAAAACCTTTTATCAGGGGCCTACATACAACTCTTTTCACACTCCCTACATCCACCCATTGTGTCAAGCATACTTGTACATTTGTTGCCATCATTATTCTGAAAACATTTGTTTTCTACTTCAGCCCTTAGTATCAGCTTCTCATTTTTTCTTCCCTCTCCCCCATGAACTCTTGATAATTTATAAATTATTATTATGTCTTACCCTGCCCGGTGTCTCCCTTCACCCACTTTTCTGTTGTCTGTCTCCAGGGAGGGGGTTACATGTAGACCTTTGTAATCAGTTTCTCCTTTTTATCTTGTTCCCTCCACCCTCCTAGTATCTCCATTCTCACAACTGATCCTGTAGGAATCATCCTCCCTGGATTCCCTGTTAGTTCCAGTTCATATCTCTACCAGTGTACATCTTTTGGTCTAGCTGGATTTGTAATCTTGATAGTGGAGGGGAGGGATCTTGAGCAAAGTTGTATGTTCTATCATTGCTACACTGCACACTGACTGGCCCATTTCCTGTCCGTGACCCTTCTGTAAGGGGATGTCCAGTGGCCAATAGATGGGCTTTGGGTCCCCAATGAGCACTTCCCCTCCTTCACAATGATATGGTATTCTGTTTTTTGATGCCTGATATCTGATCTCATCAATACCTTGTGGTCACATAGGTTGGCGTGCTCCTTTTATGTCGACTTTGTTGCTTCTGAGCTAGATAGCTACTTGTTTACCTTCAAACTTTTAAGACCCCAGACACCTATTCATTTGATAGCTGGGCACCATCAGCTTTCTTCACCACATTTGCTTATGCACCCGTTTTATCTTCAGCGATTATGTCGGGAAGGTGAGCATCATGGAATGCCAGTTTAATAGGACAAAGTGTTCTTTCATTGAGGGAGTACTTGAGTGGAGACTCAATGTCCATCTGCTACCTTAATACTAAACCTATAAATAAATGCACATATATTTCCCCATCAACATATATCAATACACTTACATATGTACATGCCTGTATTTAGCCCTTTATAAATGCCCTTTGCCTCCAAGCTATTTCCTCTATTAACTTTTCTCCTGTCTCATCATCATAATCAGCCTTCTTTTTGGATTCAGTAATTCCTCTCAGTTACATAGCCTTTGATCAAGCCCTACCAGGCCTCTTATATCCTCCTCTCTGCTGCTTTTGCTCACTTGTTGTTATTTTATTCCTGAGTTTGTTAATACCACATCCTTTTCACTACCTTCCCCTCTCCCATGCACCCCCCGGCTCCTGGAATCATCAGTCCTGTTATTTTCTCCTCCAGATTGTTTATCCTGCCTATTTTATCTAGAGAGACCTGCAGAGATAATAGTATGCACAAAACAAAGCGAAAAAAGAAAACAAAACAATAACAACAAAAAACAATGGAAAAAAAGAACAGCTCGTACATAGTTCAAGGTCTGCTTGTTGATCTTTAGGGGTGTTTTCTGGTCCAGTCTGATGGGGTGCCATGCCCTTCCTGAAGTCTACTTTTGGTACTTTCTCAGGGCTTCCTTGGTCTGCTCCTCTTGCTGTTCTGTTGCACGTCATTAGTGCTTTGCCTTGGTGTGGTGGGGTCAGATTTGGTGCAATTCCCACACTGTGTTTCCACTGTTGTCCCCTGAAGGGCTATGATTCAGTGAGGCTTTCCATGTGTCATGGTGGGGCTAGCCATATGGTCCTCTCTGTGCATTGGCTGCTCTGAGCAGGGATATCATCATCAAGGCTTGGTGAACCAGGATGTGCTTCACTCTCTCTTCCTACCCCTTCATTTGCTCCTGTGTGCTCTGGTCAAACATGTCCCTCTACCTGAGCTGTAGCTCCATTGCTGTCCTCTGAAGTAAATTCTTCTGTGGGGAGGGACAACTGTCCACATAGTTGGGGTTGGAACCCTAACTGATAATTTTTAAATTATTATTTTTTTCACTTCTTACACTGACTGTTGTCTCCCTTCACCCACATTTGTGTTATTCATCTGTTGATGGTGTTGTGTGTTATATTTTGGTCATTGTGATTGGATCCCGTTTCTCCCCCTACCTTCCCCGTACCCTCCTCGTATTGCTCCTCTCATTTTTGGTCTTGAGGCATTTATCGATCCTAGATTCCCTGTGTTGTAAGGTCCTATCTGTGATCAAGTACATGCTCTTGTCTAGACAGATTAGTAGGTAGAATTGGGGTCATGATACTGGGGTGGGGTGGGGGTTGAAGAGCATTAAAGAACTAGAGGATAATGGTATGTTTTATAGATGCTATATTGCACCCTAAATGGCTCATCTCTTCTTTGTGACCCTTGTGTGAAGGGATGCCCAATTGTTAGATGGGCTTTGGGTCTGCACTCTACCCTCCTCTTCATTCACATTAATATGATTTCTTGTTCTGGGTCTTTGATGCCTGATATCTGATCCTGTTGACACCTCTTGATCACACAAGTTGGTGTGCTTCTTCCATGTGAGCTTTTTTACTTCTGAGCTTGTTTACTTTTAAGTCTTTAAGACCCCAGAAGATGTATCTTTTGATACCCCAGCATCATCAGCTTTCTTCACCACATGGGGTCCTTTAAAGATGTTCTTAGATCTCGGCTCCAGTCCAATCATTGGGGAAAGCTTACTTATCAATATTTTAAATACTTTCTCCTATAAGTCTAATAGGCAGTTTCAAAAATTTGAAATTCATTCTTATTTTTTCATCCAGGAGCCATTTTATTTTATTTTTAACAATTAAAGGGACCCATGTGCTTTATATTTATATCTGAAAAACTTTCTCCCTTTCTTCTAATCAGGGTATACTTGAGTACCTCAATGAGTTTGGTGGAAAACAATCAGAAATTCAAACAGAGTTGAAATTTATTTTTCTAGAAATGGAGAAATTTGTAGTGCAGAGAAGATCATCATTAATGCAAATCAATTACATTGGTAATCTGTTTAATATGGGAATAGAGAGTGTGGCATTCGATATATGCCTACGGAAGTGATACTAATTGTGTTAATTAGCTACCAAGGATGGAAATCAAAGAGGATTGCTTAATCATTCGGAAGCAGGATGGCAGGATGATTGTATCAGTATTCAGCCCTACAGCTAAGCCTTGCAATTTCGAACTCATCATCCTCTAAAACCAGTGAAAAATCGATTATACTTGAATAATGTATTAAATCTGTTCTAGAATGATAGTCAACAAAAATTATTCAAAACAACATCTGAGGGCCTCCTGAATATGAAAACATTTTTAAAACAGATGGATGAAAGAGCCCTGTTATACCTTGGGCATTTGAAATTTACCCACATTTACATATGTTTATTTTTATTTCCACCCTGAATGCAATTATAAGCAGGTTTATATAAGAACGGCAAAGCCATATTATCTGTGTCAGAGTATGTGAAACCCTCAACTACATTTCTAATGGGTTCCAGCCATTGTGAGGATAGCTGTGCAGGACCAGGTGCTGTTTCTCTCTGTTTTACATAGGGTCGCTATGATTTGAAATTGACTGAAAACCACCTAATGACCACAACTGATTAATAGTGATAGTGCAAAGCTTATGTCATCATATATAGAACACATTTCAAATGTATCTGTAGTTACAGAGTTTTGAGAAAAGGCTGAGGAAGCTTTCATACAGGAACCCATTGGCTACTAACTGGAAGTCGGTCTGTTCAAGTTTACTAATCCCCCTGAAGGAGAAAGATGAGGCTGCTTGATGCGCTAATGGTTTACAGCTTCAGAGACCCTTAGGAGCAATTTTGCTTGGTCCTGTAGGGTTACCGCTAGGAGTCAAAATCAACTCACTGTGGTGGGTTTGAGTCATTGTGTGCAGTTACATATATTAGTCATACTTATTTGATTCAATAAGTTCTTCAGTTCAACTTGGTAGAATAATCATTATTTTCTCAGTCACTTAGTTTGAGGGTTCCCCCCCATGTTTAATGTGAAAACCTAGAAAAATTTCACCTTCTATAGCTTTCCTCATGTATTCACCTATTTTTGTTTCTCTTTAAAAACAGCAGCAACCTAACCAGCTAAACCATTGCATAGTTGGCCAAGCGGCTGTAGTTGGGGTGCTGAGTCAGAACCTATTGCCCAGCACCTAACAACCACAGCAAAGTGTTAGTGATAGTGCTTATCATTGATGCACATCAATTGCATTGAAATCACAGGAATGTAGAGGGTGACATTCAATATATAGCCGCAGAGGTGATTTTAATTTTGGTAATTAGCTACCAAGACCGAAATCAAAGAAGATCGCTCTAGCAAGACTAAGCAATCCAAAGAATATGTGTATGTCCATGGATGTGAGTTTGTGCATGTGATGTGTGGGTGAGTGTGAGGGTATGGTATATGTAACTTATCTGCATGTCAGTTTGTGTTTATGTGAGAATGTGTGAAAGTGAATGTGTTTGTGTGGGTGTTTGTGAGTTTGTATATGTGTGTCATGTTCATATGTTTGCTTTGTTCAGTGTATTAGAATGCATGTGTGTGTGTGTGAGCACATAAAGATAGAATTGCTGCTATATCTGTCACTGTAGCAAGTGAACAATCACTCAAAGTGAGAGTGAAGTGGAACCAACTGTCACAAATGGCTGCTCTTACGGCTTTGGGGAAGACAGCAGTTAATGAGCACTTCTGCTTTTGTCCTACCTGCTCTTATCTCTAAGAATCTCAGCCATTCAAGAACTGAATTGGATCATAGAGAAATAAGATACACGACAAACTTATAGTTGTATCCCACTGCAGACTAATATATTATCATCTAGAATTTTATTTCAGGCATCTTGTTTGAATTTGTATGTTTTACAGCATTTTAAGAAGTTTGACAATGAATTATTCACCTAAAAACCAGGAGAGCCTGGTCTTGCAGATCAAACCACCTTCTAATCAGCAGCCTCCCAGTACTCAGTCCTTGAAGCTTTTCAGCTCTCATGTTCACTTGGTTTCATAATACCTTGATTTTTTTCTAGGAGAAGAAGCTCAAACTTCCTTAAAATAGCAAGTAGAATTATTCACTATGAAAAAGAAATGGAACCAGCCATATCAGACAATACAAATGACTGCCATTACTGACTTTGAGAAGATTGCATCTAATGAGAATCCCTGCTTTGTCATTATCTATCTAATCTATTAAAAGATCATTTTATTGGGTCTCTTACAGCTTTTAAACCATACTTCCATTGTATCAAGCACATTTGTACATATACTGCCATAATTATTTTCTAAACATTTACTTTCAATTTAACTCTTTGCAGTCAGGGGTTCGCTTTTCCCTCTCTACCCCACTCCTACCCTCATGACCCCTTGATAAAATATAAACTATTATTATTTTCATATCTTACACCAACCACTGTCTCTTACCCCCACAGTTTCTGTTGTTCATCCCCCTGTCAGGTGTGTGTGTGCAATTATAAGTCAATGACTGTTATTGGTTCTCTCTTTCCCTCCTCCTCTCTCCACCTTTCCCCTATTCACTTGGTATTGCTACTCTCACACCTGTTTCTGGATTATGTGTGTCCTGAGTTTTTATCGCTTATCTGTGCCAGTGTACATGCTCCATTCTAGCCCACAGTGGAACGCAGGCCTGGGGTCATGATAGTGGGAGGTGAGGAAGTATCAAGGTACCGGAGGAATATTGTTTGTTTCATTGGTGCTATGCTTTGCCCTGGTTGATCCATCCCTTCCTCCTGATCATTCTTTGAGGGGATGTCCCATTGTCTACAGGTGGGTTTTGGGTCTCAGCTCCAACTTCCCTTATTCTCAACAATATGGGTTTTGTTTATTTTATTGCTTGTTTTGGTCTTTTGATGACTGTTACCTGATCCTATCTACATCGCACAATCGCACAGGCTGGTATATGTCTTCCTTGCGGACTTGTTGCTTTTCTGCTAGATGGCTGCTTGTTTAACTTCGAGCCTTTAAGATCCCAGACATATTTCTTTTGATACTTGGGCACTATCTGCTTTCTTCACCCTATTTACTTACACAACCATTTTGTCTTTAGCATTCATGGTAATAGGATGAGCATCGCAGAATGCCAGGTTATTAGAACAAAATTTTCTTTCTTTGAGGCAGGGCTTAATTACAGGCCCCAAATTCATTATATGGAGGCCCTCAGTGTATTGCCATACAAATATATGTAGACAGGCCAATACTTATATTTTTATCAATTATTGCTTTTACATATGTACACACCTATGCTTATACTTCTAGTTATAAATTTGCTTCCAAGATCTTCCTCTGTTTCCTGGAGGAGGCAGGGGAAGGGAGTGGTGAGCAAACAATGCCATACACAGGGGATCAACCAGGGAATTAAAATCCACAATGACAGAATATCGAGATTCTGGCGGTGTTGAAGCAACAGCAATCTATCTGAGAGGAATCACTGAAGAAGGGGGAGGATGATACGTTTGCCTTTTATATTATATTTCTCACCATTCAGCTACCAAACCCAGACATGGTGCCCTGTGTTGTGGGACTAGAGTTTATAGACTCAACTTGCCTTCCAGGTGTAATTGATACTGTGACCCTCTATGTATCAATTCCTTGGTGGTACAGAGGTTACATATGGGATGGTATCAGAAAGGTCAGCTTCCCTTTTACCCTCTTAAAGAGGTACAGTCTCTGAGACCCTCAGGGGAAGCGCTCCTGTGTTCTGTAGGGCTACTGTAAATCGACTCCTGGAGAACCTTTAAGAGAGAACAGAACTGCCCCTGGGAGTGAGAGAGAGAGTAACTCTTTATGGGAGGAGAAAGACTTATCTTTCTTCGGGAGAATGGCTGTTAGTTTTGAACTACCGACCAGCCCAGTGCCTACCTACTATACCCCCAGTGCTCCCTAAGGGTTTTAATAGACTATCTCAATTCCACCTCACAAAAGCCCATGATAAAAGTAGTAACCCTTATTAACCAAAAAAGTAGATGTGAAAACTGATAGGAACTTATAGGAAATGATTGTGATTGTTAGATGACTTTTGAGTTATCTAATTTTCATAAGTGGGTCAGCAAGTCTTTCTTCCTCATCTGTTCTAGTCTGGATGCTATGAAACAAGTCTACGATGGGTGGCCCTGCAGGTATTTGAAATACCAGGGACATAGCTTCTAGCATCATGGCAACATCAAGCCTCTCACAGCATGACACAATAATGGGGGAATCGCTGAGGCGAAAGCAGCACCTATTAAATGAGAAACCAGATATGATAACTTATAGAAAATGATCATAAATGCCACTTTATTTCTCTTTTCATATATTTCAAGCAGAATAATGATTCTGTAGAGTTTTATATGAATAGTGCTTATAGTGCAGCGAAAGTGGACTCTGGGTACAGGCAGCACCACTGTTTCCCTGAAATTTCTGAAGTTATTCAGGTTTTATCACCCATTCTTTTATTTATAATAACAGAATAACATGCGGGTAACCACTTGCCTTGCCCAACTTTCAGAGAGGCTTCTTCTCAACTTGGATAAACTCTTAACATATAGTAGGCTGGTTTTAATATCTATGTAGTCAGGGGGAAAAAGTATTCCTTACATTGAACACCAAAAAGATACATTATATGGACTTTACCACAGAAGATAACAAAATTTGAAAATACATAAATAAATACTTGCACAGTATTTTAGCTTCTAGCCTAATACCTGTTTGTTGAATTTAAATGAAATAAAATCCACTCTTGTGCTGTTGTTTTACAAAAGAAGAAAATGAAGAACCAAGGGTTTCAATGTCTTGCCTAAGGTCACACATCCTACTATATAAGATTCAGAACAGCAACCCAATGCTTTTGCTTAAGATTCAATGTACTTGAGTGAGCAGGTAATGCAGCTACTGACACTTGTTTTTCCTTTGTCGGACAATTTGCACTGTATTCGTCATTCTCTTGATGAAACTTGACTATAAATATTAGGACGTGGGCAACTCTATGTGTGAAATGTTTGAGAGCTCCTTCAGTTATGCATGAGGATAGTAATTGGTGAGGCATTTATTCTTGAAGAGATCAGGCTAATACTTTTCTTTTCTGGTTGGTGGGACCAAAGGAGAAATCTGCTCTAGTTTCTCCAAAAGAATGTGTTTTGGAAGAAAAACAGAGTGGTGGTTTGGTGTATTTTTCTTAAGAAATTATCTAGATTTTTTCTTGAAGACAGCAAATGTGTTTTTCATCAGGTACTTGTGGACTGTGAAAGGTGTTCATTGTCATTAATAAATTATGTTTTGGAAATCTTGAATCAAGGAAATGTTACTTAGTTTCAATTTGTTTTTGTTTTGGGGGCATCACTGCCCTCTGGTGGTGGAAGTAGGAGGCCCAGCCTTGCTGCTGGATTTGAATCTCCAACCCAGTGGCCCACAGTCCCGCTCACAGCCACCAGGGCTCAGCCCTAGTTTAAATTTTTTTAATAGATGGATAGTGTGGAGCAGGAAAAAAAAAATCAAACCTCAATTTGGTGTGAGATGAGGTGATAACAGTATAGAGTCTAAACCCATTGATAATAAATGTTATACTATTATTAATCCTGATAAAATGACAGTATAGCTTCGTAGTCTTGCTATAGAACATGCAAGTCTTCAGTATATTCTTTACTCAATGAACTGGTTAGTTTTTGGAGCCAAGTGGTTCATTTGTTAATTTGTGTTGATTTCTGGGGTAAATTGCAACTGTTTTCTTTTGGTCTGCAAGGCTCAAGGCATTTATTTTTATGGTAGAATTGACATAAACAATTTCTGTTATTTTTATCATGTAGGGAACATTGAGTGCTTATCCTAAGTTGAACATAAGCTCTGATGGCTTTAGAAGACAGTCTGTATTCAAATCTCAGAAAATCTGTCTAATGATTAGACTGATGTGAACATTGATATAGATGCATTGTGTAAAACTTTAGCTACTGCATTTTCTGTTCATATATCTTTTGTATCTCAATTTTCAGGAGTTGAAACAGGAAACTATGCAATTTTGTAGACCCTGATTTCCCGAGGTATGATGCTAAATCTCATTTTTTTGTTATGAGAAAAAAGTACTTTTAGTGGGACCTGTACCTAGAGAACTGTGGTCTTGCTTCTTCTTTTTTTTTTTAAACAGTTTTATTGACATATAAATTCACATACCATACAACTCAATGGTTTGAATTTATTAAAAGGAATTGTGCAATCATTAATAATTATGCAATAACTAATGCTAGAATATTTTCCTTAAGTTTTGTACTAATTTTACTAGTCTCCCTTTCTGCACAACTTTTCCTATCCTACGACTAAGAAATTATTACTCTAGTTACTGTCTCTATAGATTTGCTTATCCTGAATTTCATGTAACGAAAATCACACAAGACCTCCAGCAACATTA
>PVJH01016096.1:0-51331 GCA_004026705.1 Nesogale talazaci | reverse complement strand
GATAGCTTCTCATCTTCACGAGGGAAATACCACGAGATTTCCCAGAAGTCTCAGGAGAAAGCCATGCCCACCTAGAGGCCTCATTGGCTACTCAATGGCTATCTCCATATTAACAGGATAGAGGCCACCCCTACATTTCAATCATAAAATTAACATAAGCACATGACTGCCACATCTAGATAGAGATCAAGAATCTCAAGAGACACATACCAAAAGAAGAAATAGATATGGCTATCAATAACCTACCAACCAAAAAAAGCTCTCAAACCAGATGGATTCACAGGGCAATTCTACCAAGCATTCTGGGAAGAGCAGGCACTGATCCTCCATAAATTACTCCAGAGCATAGAAAAAGATGGCAAACTCCCAAATTCATTCTACAAAGTCAGTATAACGTTGAAAAGCCAAGAGCCAATATTATAGTCAATGGGTCAAGGATTAAAACAATCTCACTGAAAAAGGGGACCAGATAAGTATGTTCTTTGTCTTCTCTTCTAATCAACATCATACTGGAGTTATGAGCTAACAACATAAGGCAAAGCAAGAATGTTAAAAGTTTCCATCTAGTAGAGGAGGAGGTGAAACTATTACTATTTGCAGATGACATGATTTTATACATTGAAAATCCCCAAACTCCACCACAGGAATATTGGCAGCAATAGAGGAATATGGAAGAATAGCTGGATATACTATCAGAACAAACAGAATTCTTTTGGTTTGCTATATACATCAGAAAAGATCATGGAAGAGGAGATCAAGAAGGCAGTACCTTTGATAATAGCTAAGAAAAAATGGAAATATTTAGGGATATTTCTAAGCAAAACCAACCAAACAAAAGATTTACATAAGGAAAACTACAGGACCCTATTAACGGAAACCAAAAGTGACCTCCAGAAATGGAACAATATCCCATGCTCATGGATTGGAAGACTCAATATAGTAAAAGTGACAATCTTACTCCAGGTACAATATAAGTTTTTTTAAATTATTTATCTATTTATTTATTTTTTGTGGCATTATTGCCCTGGTGGGAGTTGGAAGCCCAGCCTTGCTCCTGGAGAGCTGTTGTTGGATTTGAACTGTTAACCCTGCACACAACCACTAGGCCACCAGGGTTCAGCCCACAATATAAGTTTAATATTATCTTGCTTCAAATACCAACAGCCTTCTTCATAGAATTGGAAAAAAACTGATCACAAATATCATATGGAGAGGGGAAAAGTCCAGAATTAGCAGAGAACTCCTCAACAAGAAGGACAGAGGGCTTGCTTTACCTGACTTTTACACCTACTACACAGTCACAGTGGTCAAAACAGTGTGGTACTGGAATAATGACAGATACTCAGACCAAGAGTAAAAAACAGAAAAACCAGAAATAAAATCATCAGCATAGTGACAACTAATCTTCAACAAGGGCCCCAAAAGCATCAAATGGGAGGTGGATGTCCTCTTTATCAAGTGGTGCTGGAACCAATATATGTCCACCTGTAGAAAAATGAAACAAGACTATTATCTCACCCATGTATAAGAATGAACTTAAGGTGGATCACAGACCTAGAAATAAAGCTCAAAATTATCAAGGACCTCAACAAAAGAAGTTTGGAAAACTTGAGAACCTTGGCACAGGGAATACAGAGGCTAACTGCAACAGGGAAGGGTACACACACAGGTGAAACAGAACAAGGGGGATATACTAAGGAGGAAACACCTGTGTGTGCCAAAAGACTTCACTCAGAGAGTAGCAAGTGAACTCACAGACTGGGAGAGGATTTTTAGCAATGAACCAACAAAGGACTTATTACCCAAATCAATAATAGCCTCATACCCAGCAAAAAAGAAGAAATTAGTTAACCCCCTGATGAAGTAAGTGAACAAAAGACCTGAACAGATGGTTCACTAGGGAGGAGACCAGAATGGTCGATAAACATCTAAGAAAATGCTCCTAATCATTAGTCATCAGAGAAATGCAAGTTAAAACAACCCTTGAAGATAGCCTAATTCAACAAATCAGGAGTCTAGACCCCGTGTAGGCACACCAAGTCCTAAGGATGGCATCACTACACAGAGCTGCTAAGGCATAGAGAGAACTGTAGTGCCAACAATAACTATAGTCATGATGTCCCCTCGCTGGAGCATTCTGAGACAGAGAACTCTACTGGGGACACACAGCAGGGAGTGAATCCAGTCCTATCTGGTCCTAAACCCTCACAGTGGGGCGAACCAAGAAGTGAACATAATAGATCAGCAATAGGAGCAAAACCAAGTCACAAAGCTACAGAAGAGCCCCCAAACACACTTCAGGCTAGGAGGGGAAGTTTCAAGACACCCCACCCACCCACCCAGCATCAGTGGAAAGATAGTCACAAAGGTCAGTGGACAAAGAATTGTGTGTGCTTTCAGTTTCTGTATGTGTGTGTGTGTGTGTGTGTGTGTGTGTGTTATTTACTTCATTTTTTTCTTTTTATTCAATCTTTTGTTTTCTTTTTATTTTGTCTCTGTTACTATTGGTTTACCTACCTATATAGGTAGGTTGCCTGGGAGCAACAGCAACTTAGATGAGAGGCATTAGTAAGAGGCAGAGGAGGGGTGAGCATGATGGTAGTATCAGAGGAAAGTAAAAGAAAACAGAAAAGATTTAGGAAACAAAGCTATGAATTGAGGAGTAAACATAGGGGTGTGCCTATGTAAATTTATTAACTCATAGATATAGAAGCATTGGGCTATGTGGATCTATTTATATGGCAATACACTGAGGAAATGGATAGATTTGGGGGCTTCTGCTCAAACCCTCCCTCAATGACAGAACACTGTGTTTGAATAACCTGCAATCTGTGACGCTTGCTCTGCAAAATGGCTGAAGATGAAATGGTGCGCAAGCAAATATGGTGAAAAAATTGATGGTGCCCAGCTATCAAAACATATAGCTTCTGGGGTCTTAAAAGCTTGGAGTTAAACAAGAGGCCATCTAGCAGAGAGGCAACAAACACACATGGAAGAAGCACACCAACCTATGAGATTATGAGTGTCGATGGGATCAGAAAACAGGCATCAAAAGATCCCCAAACAAAGAAGCAAACAAACACTGTTGACAACTAGGGAGGGTCCAAGCACAGACCAAATGCCCATCTGTAGACACAGGCCATCCCCTCACAGAAGGGTAACAAGGAATGGAAGGGTCACCCAGGGTACAGTATAGCAAGGAAGAAGCACACAGTACTTCTCTGGTACATTGAGGCTTCTTCAATCCCCACTATCATGACCCCAGTCCTGGGTTCCACTTCAAGCTAGACTGGAGCCTGTACACTGGTACAGATACACATGGAATCCAGATTAGAGAAACTTCTCAGGAACAGAAAGGGGAGTAGCGATACCAGGAGGGTAGAAGTAAGGTAGAGAGAGGAGTGAAAGAAGGAGAAATAGATCGCAATGATGGACACATAACAACCACCACCAACGCCACCACCCTGAGAGGGACTGACAACAGAAACCATGGGGGAAGAGAGACAATGTGGGTTGTAAGATATGAAAATGATTTATAATTTATCAAGGGTTCATCAGTTGGGAAGGGAGGGACAGAAAAAAAAGAGGAGCTGATACCAAGGGCTCAAATAGAAAGTGTTTAGAAAATAATTATGAAGACATAGGTATAAATATGCTTGAATCAATCAGTGTGTGAATTGTTGTGATATGAGCTGTAAGAACCCCCAATAAAATGATCTTAAAAAAAGGAGGCTGAACTATATCAAACAGCCAATGGAATAATTCATGGGTGAGTGAGACAAGAAGATTAAAGAGCAGAGATCTTATGAAAATTAATCAGCTAACTTGGCTTTGACCATTTTCTGTCCATCAATAATTGACCACGAATTCCTAAAGCTATGGAACTTTCCCAGAAATGCTAAAAACAAATGGATTTGAATGCAATTTCCCATATTGAGATGTTGAAAATCGTAGAAATTGTTGCAGGACAAGGACATAAAGCTCGTAAGTGAGCTGGTCTGTGAGTTACTATTCTGTAATTCTAGTCCTCGAAGCGTAAACGTGCTGACTTGATGGTACCAATACAATGAACAATATCCTCAAAGGTAAAACCGACAGTACTTAAATATATTTGTTTGACTTTTCAACACTGATAGACATGGGCTCTTTCTTAGTCCCTTATAACTATTACTTAATCTTGGAAATGATTAATTTGTCCACAAATGATAAGTAGAACCATTATTTCCATTCATTTAACAAGAGAAGAGGGAATTGTGTCATGTTCTGCTTTTGTTTGCTTGGGCCTGAATCATGTCCGTGGTGTACTGTAATCTGCCTGGGAGCCAAGCACAGTGCCTGCTACCCCTTGAGTGTCTCGGGGTCAATGTTTTCTATAGCTACCTGGAGATGTATGCATATCATTGAATTGAATGACCCTAAACCAAGTTCACCCAGAAAGAGTTAAATCACATGCGGTCTACATCTGGAGCTGCCTCCCCATGAGGTCCTCATTTGCGGGCACCTGATCTCTTATGAGTTTTATGGAATGGAATGGCTTCATAGAATTTTCTGGGCTGTTGTTTTGATGAAAGGAGTTTGGCAGGCTGGCTGGTTTATCTTCCACAGAGCCCTTGGCTAGGCTTAAGTGAGCAACATTTATGTAGCTTAGCATCTGACTGCAAACTGTTTGCACTGGTCAGATTCTCTATATGTTAGCCATAATTGCCCAAAACTCCTAGTGTATTTCTTCCTATAAATAGCTGTTTTCACTTTGCCATTTGTCCTTTTCCTCCACAAACCAGGCTGGGCTTTAAAGATATACTTCTTTCTTTCCTCCCTGCCCCAGGTCTCTTTCACAGTAGAATTCTACTTCTTGCCCTCTGTAACTTGATGGAGCCTTGAGAATAGTCTTTTTTTGGGGGGGAGGGGGGCATTACTGCTCTCCAGTGGTGGGAGTAGGAGGCCCAGCCCCACTGCTGGAATTGAACCTCCGTCCCAGTAGGCCACGGTCCCATGCACAACCACACAACCACTACGCCACCAGGGCTCAGCCCTTGAGAATAGTTTTGATCAATGAATTAAGAACAGAAGTGACAGGTGTCATTTCAAAGCAGATGGTATAATTGCCTCCAATGCCTTGTGTCCCTCTGTATTTAGGAAGCTAGAAATTATTTGAAATGTTATCTCCTGTGCTGCTCTGGGCTGCAAATTGTTCACATGCCAAGCACCAGCTCACCTATGACAGTTATGTGTCGTGATTATGAAATAAACCTTAGTTTCTTAAATTACTGAGATTTTTATTTTGTTACCAGAGCAGAACCAGGCATAACCTGACTGACACAGATTTGTAATCTTATAGGATCTTCACATCAATCCTCTGAAGTAGGAGATTCAGGATTTCTTCCATTTTTTATTGATGAGGAAACTGAAGTTCAGAAAAATAAACATTTTGCCTTAGGTGCCCAATAAGTAAGGAAACTGGAACCAAAACTTTGCTTTGCTGATTTCAATTCTACTAATCTTAAAAAAAAAGGCACAACTATAAGGACAGCTAGGATCTCAGAGTTCTCATTCTACAAAGAAGTATTCTCATCTTGAAAAATGTCAAAGTTAACATTGCAGGGCATAATTTATATTGTAGAATAATACAATGAACCACAATGTTCTGTGCTACTAAACCTCTATGATAATTTACCTTGTTCTTTTATTTCATCTGAGCAGAAATGAAAAAGAGGAAGTAACTTTCAAAAAAGCTTTTTAAAGAGTGTCTTTTGAAGTAAAGGCTGCTGATTTGCATAAACTTTAAAAATTATATTTTTATGCAAAGCAGAGATCTCATTGATACCACTAACCCTGTACTCATAATACATCCTAGGACTGTCTTTTATTGCAAAGCTTCATTCTCCTGACATACAGAGTTCACCTCTGTCCACAAAACATGCTTTGAGATTCTTCAAAGATAGGTAGCAGCAATGGTTTAGATAGAGATACATTCGTTAATATATATAAATTAGGTAAGGAGGGGGGAACTAATACCTAGGATTTGGAATTTTAACCAAACCTAAAACAGAAGGAGAGAAAAGAACCTGGAGCTTTCAGTCCTCCTTGTTTCTGAAAGGCTACACCCTGTAAAACTATTCTAGAACAATTATTAACCACACAATGAGCCTGTGAGACAGCAGATGCGAGGCTCCCCTTTCCTCCCTTTTTACCTCCCCAATCAAACCTATCTGTAGAGTACATATTTATCTACTTAAAAAAGAAAAAGAAAACCCTGTTACCTCCCTCTACCAGGAAGTAAGAAGGACTTCAACTCCTATGCTATAAAAATATTTACAGTAGATAATGGGCCTGCATAAGATACTGGTGGGAAGTGAGTTAATAATCACAGTATCGAACTGCAGGGAGCTTCAGATGCTGCCTATGACCAAGATCACAATGAATACTGTTTTTGTTAATAACTACCTGGTGACAGAAAACTCTTTTATCCTTGCTTTCCTGGCATTGGAAAAACACAATGACAGAGAAATATATAGTAATAAGATACACCCTCTTCTTATTTATATCTATGAATTAATTTTCAAGAAATATAAGAGAGAAAAAAGGATCTTCTCTGTTAGAAGTAGGGCCAACTGATCAGGGTGTCTTTTTCTCTCTCTCAATTAAACTGTGATTAGCATTCTAAAAACAGTGCAAGAGGTAAAACTAATTTAGCCAACCAGCATTATTTCCTGATGTCTAAGAACTTTCTCTTTTAAAAATATTACTATGGTCCCATTTTATTACGCCTTACATGCTATCTTTTCAGAAACCTAAGAAGTTTTTGTATAGCCTAGGGAATTCCAGGGCCCAGAATCAGGATTATTTTAAAAGTAAGAGAGGTTCTATAATATAGAATAGCTTTATTTCCTTAGATATGAAGCTTTCCAAAGATCCAACTATATTCTGAACATTGCCAAATATGCTTCTGCTAAAGCATAAATCTTTACTGCCTTTCTGAATAAACTAAACTGAAAATATATGATGCATCATTTTCTGTAATGATTAACCCCCTACTTGCCAGCTGTTCTGGAGAATACCTGTAGATTTGAAAGGGCATGAAGCAACCACAGGTTGTTCAGGTGCAAACCTATTCTTCACGTGTTGTACTGAAAAGCCCCTCTTACTTATAGAAGTCAGTTATGCTTTATTCATTCCCCCCTGAGGTATCAAGTCAATGTGAAAATAGGGGACAGCTTCTGTTGTCTGCGAAATCTGTCATAATGGGGACTCATCGTTGGAGAGGAGCTTTTCACTGTTGAAAAATTCAGGAGGACCTAGTCCCAGGATCAATTACCCCGTGAAACTGCAGCACACTGTTCTGCATGGACCGCTCGTGGCTCCTCGGTTGTTCTTTTTAAATGTCCAGCAAACCAGGGTACAAACACGCTGGTCCGAAAATGACGATCGATGTTTTTGGAGGATCGGAATGAAACGATCTTGTTTCCTGGGTGACACACAGGGAACTGCACATGGTGGGAAGAAACCGGCGGATATGAAGGGTGTTCGTTCTGTGTTGGGACGCCAGATGATCCTGCCAAGCTTATCGAGCAGCGCCCGTGGGTCCTGAGCGCAGCCCTCCAGGGTGAATTACAACAGGACAGCACCTGTCCTCCCAGCTCCCCGCTCTGGGAAGAGGTCTTCCTTCTGAGGAAGGCCTTGAGCTTGAGCTCCGATGCCAAAGAGCGATAAGGGGAGACTCCTCTAACACCTCCACCATCGGGTCACCAGGGCATGGACTAGATAGAACCACTTCCTGCCAGCAGCCTGGACCGGCGGGTCCAGTCCAAGTCTGCAGATGTCCACCCCTTACAGCGCTTCTCCAAGGAGCAACTGAGGCCTCGCCCCCTTCCCCCCTTCACCCCAGGAGGGGGCGGAGGTGCGGGTGGGCCCCTGGGACCCAGGTGGGGTGTCAAGGTGACTTGACATTTAGCCCGGCCTAAAGGATCCGAGAAATGGGGAAGGTTGCGGTGGCCCTGGCCAGGTGTGGGACGGAGGAAGGAGGAACAACTTAAAATCACCGGCTGGCTGACTGGGGAGCCCTGGTGGCATGCGGATTGATCACCTTAGCCTCAGCAGTTCGAACCCACCAGCCGATCTGAGAGAGAAAGTCTAGGCTTTCTGCTCGCAGTAAAGAGTCCCAGCGGCAGTTCCACGCAAAGTCAGTTTTGGAGGAAAATGAGGGTTGGAAATGCTGCATGGAGTGCCAAATAGAGGAACTTCCTGACCGAGGATGCCCTAAGGACTGCGGGGGTGGGGGGTGCGGGGTGGAGTAGTGGGGGAGTTATAGAAAGGGGCGACCTGAAGGAAAAAAAACTAAGAGGGAGAGCTAATAGGAAAAGGGGGAGTGGCTAAAAAGCGCGACTTTTTAGCGCCAGGGGCAGCTGGAAGCAGGGGAGAATGTAAGGGCCTGAGAGGCTGGGAGCTCTTCTCTGCTTTCCAGAGATCAGGCGCCCTGGCGCTTGGACTACACTTGGCTGCGGTGGCGGTGTGTTCTCGGGTTTCAGCTGCTCGGCCGCCCGGGCCTCAGGGTAGCAGTCTGTCCAGGTAAATCCTGGAAAGGCAGCCTGGAGGTGAGCAGGAGATGGCAAAAATGAAGGCGAATGCGCTGTGACTCCAGGGCTCCCAGGAAGGCTTCCCAAAGGGTTACGGTTTCCATTGGAGGGGAGAGGAAGGCGCACTGCACTCTGTCAGGGCTGGTGGAGGTGGCGGTTGGATCCCCAGGGGTCAGTTCTGACTCTGGGCTACCCTCTGTCCAACAAAAGGAAGCCCTGCCCAGGCCTGCGCTACCCTCTCCGTGCTTCTTCTGCTTGGATCCATCGTTGCCGCCACTGCGTCAGTCCATCTTGTCCAGAGACTTCCTCTCGTTGCGGTCCCTTCTCTTTACCCAGAATGGTGCCCTTCTCTAGGGACCGGTTTCTGCCGACAACATGTCCACAGCAGGTCGCCCAGGGGCCATAGAAACTGGGAAACTTACAGGGATGAAAAGACCTTTTAGCAATGCCTGGTGGGAGTTTCCACTAAAAGAAAGTGTGTCTAGGGTTGGCTATAAATAATTTTAGAGTCTGTCTCATTTAAAAGAAGCCCTGGTGGTGCTTTGGATTCAGGACTATGTTATTAAGCACAAGATCTCTGCTTCAAACTCACCAGCTGCTCAAGCGGGTAAAGATTGACTGTCTGCTCCCCTGGCGTTAGACAGTCTTGGGAACTCTACTCCACCATGGATTGGGTGACTGAGTCAGAAGGGAGTAGATGGCCATGAGCCGGTGGGATCTAAATCAAAGGCATTCTGTGGGCACTTTTAATGGTGAAATGGTGACTTCCATTTTCACTTATCTTGACCTGGAGCATCGTCTTACTAACATCATGAACTCAGGCATGGTTCCTACTGTCGAGGGGCTGCCTTGTTAGAACAAAACAGGCAATTTTGTGTCCTGTGGATAAGAAGGGAGGGGAGGCTCAGGATGTAGCACTGGGAGGGCTTCAGAAAGAGATGGGCAGGGGGAAATGAAAAAACAAACAAGTTTTGAGGACAACTCTTAGTTCATGTGATGAGTTATTTTCATCTTTGTGTTCCAGGAGCATAGCAGTTGGCGAACACTACCCAAGAAGAGAGACCTGGATATGAACCGCCTTTTACCTGGAAAGACACACCAAATGCTCTCTTCTAAATGAACACCCCCCTGCTACAGCCTTGGAGGAGCCACAGGCTTCTTGATGGATCCAGGCTTTGACTGAGGAGCTCCACTCTCTGCCCTTCCCCTTTCCACTCCTCAAGTCAACTGGCTGATGCCACATGATGGACTCCTGAGGAAACATTGGCTCAAAGCCAGTGCCTTCCCTCTGGGTCACTCCACACTTCTTTATGTTCTTAGCGGAAAGGGTCGCTACGGAGACACAAGGAGAGACATTTTTAACAAAATACTGGACATGTAACCCACCTACCCACCCACCCTCTTCCAATGAACTCCATTGGATTTTTTTTTTCAAAGAAAGAATCCATAGCACAACTTCTCACTTCTTAGAAATAAGAATACCATCGACTCCCCCAACAAGATGGGGGAACGTTGGTTAGATGGTCACATAGCATTATATAAAAGGATCTTTTAGAGAGCAGTCTGAGTTTAGGTCTATGTGAAAGAGGAGCTCTGGACTAAATTCTTAGACACTTTCCTAGGGGTTGAGAAAGAGAAGGGTGGTGGGTGGTGGTGGTGGTAGCAGACAACTCTTCTGGGGGGATGCATCGAGGCGTGACTGCAGGTATAACCTTTACGCTCTATAGCTCACATAACTCTTGGTAAACTTTCCTTTCTTGAATAAAAAAAAAGAGTCTGCTTTCCAAATGCTCCTGCCTCTGCTCTTCACTCTTAGAGAATTTGAAAGTCACGAGCAATCTAAAAGGGATTGCCTCAAACCAAATACTATAAAATGGAGTTCTGACTCATAATGATTAAAGGACACAATGTTTTAAAACAAGGAAATGTTTCTCTAGCATTGAATCACTAAGGACTGGGGTAAATGTTTACTTTGAAGAAGGTTTCAGAGGTGAATAAAAACAAGTATGGTATCCTGAATGAATCCACAGCTACAAATAAAGCAGGCTACTTCACTACCTGACTCTCTTTCCAAGACAAACAATATTAATTGCAGCTTCATATTTCTGTCACCCTTACAAGAATCGATATGAGAACACATTTGGAGTATGACCTACTTTTCGGCCATTATTTCTAAGGACACACTTTCACTGAATATTCCTGAGTCTAACTCCCTAGCCTACATGTCTTGTCTAGTATTAAGTATGTGGAACCCTGGTGACATTATGGCTATGTGTTAGGATGCTAACTGCCAGGTTAGCAGTTCAAAACCGCCAGCCACTCTGTGGGAGAAAGCCTAGGATTTTTACTCCTGTCAAAGGTTTTTTTAGAGGAGAGTAGAAAGAATTGTGAAGTTTGAAATCAGTCAAATCAGAAGATGATGAAGATGGATATAAACTACTGTGTTAGTCCAGGTAGACAAGAGAAACAAATTCATAGACACTCATATGGATTTAAGGAAAGGGATACAAGAGGAATGAGACATTGAGAAAGCATCCCAACCCAGTCCAGTCCAAAGTCATAAGTCTGATATTATCCCCTATGTCACATACCAGTCTATAAAGTCTCCTTCCAACTTACGAAGCACATGTGATGACATCAGGACAATCACAGGCAAAGGAGATGTGGAGCTTTGTGTTTCTGGTGGCAATAGAAGCATCTCAGCGCTGGCAGGAGTCTCCCCGTGGCTTCTCTAGCCCCAGAGGTTTGGCAACATCAAGTGAAGCCCAATGGCCTCTTTCCTGGTCCTTTCTCCAGGAATCAGGATTGATCAGCAGGCTGTCATCTCGTCTTTTCAGTAGTTCATTGTGCTGGAGACTGAGTTAAGTTGCTCTTCTCCAATTGGGAAATACCACGAGGCTTCCCAGAATTCTCAGGAGAAAGCCATGCCCACACAGAGGTTTCATTGGCTATTTGCAGATTGACTCCACCCCAATCATGAAATTGGCACACAAGTACATGACTACCCAAACCACCAACCTCCTACATGATGAACCATTAGAGGCATCCAGTAGCTCTCAGATACAAAGTGTTGTGATGGTTGTCTGCCATCAACTCAATTCCAATTCACAGTGACCATGCAGAAAAGAGGAAGACTCAGCCATGAGGTCTCATAGGATGTATGCCCCATGAGAACAGAGCCTCAGGTAACCCTGCCTTTCCTACCCACTGACTCCACCAGTGAGCAGTTTGGGACTTTGAAGTGTGGCTCATTCTGGTAGCAGCCAAGTAATTAACTGTTGCATTACCAGGGGTTCTAGATGCATGGTTCAAAAACAACAACAACAACAAAAAACCCCACCGCTGAATCAGATATCAGATACCAAAGAACAAAAAATCATATCCTTATGTGTTCACCTTCCCCATAGAAACACTGAAGAAAAATGTGGTATAAGCAAGTGTGATGAACAAGACTGAAGGTGCCCAGCTATCAAGAGATAAAGTGTCTGGAATCTTAAAGGCTTGAAGGTAAACAAGCAGCCATCTAGTCCAGAAGCAACAAAACCCACATGGAAGAAGCACAACTGCCTGTGTGAGCACAAGGTGTTCAAGGGATCAAGAGTCAGGCACCAAAGAATAAAAAATTTTATCATTGTGAATGATGGGGAGTGCAAATTGGGGACCCAGGGCTCATCTGTAAACAACTGGACATCCCTTTGCAGAGGGGTCGCTGGGAGGAGATGAGCTGATCAAACTGCAGTGTAGCGTAGCTGAAAAACACAACTTTTCTCTAATTCTACAATGCTTCATCCCCATCCCCTCCTCACTATCATGATCCAAATTCTGCCTTACAAATCTAGCTAGCCTGGAGAATGTGCAGTGGTACATATAGGAACTGGAAACACAGAGAATCCAGCACAGATGATCCACTGAGGACCAGTGGTGATAGTGGCAATACTGAGAGGGTAGAGAGAAGGTGGGGTAGAAACGGTAACCGGTTATAAGAAGCTACATATAACCTCCTCCCTAAGGGATGGACAATACAAAAGTGGGTGAAGGGAGACATTGGATAGTGTAAGATATGATAAAATAATAATTTATAAATTAGCAAGGGTTTATGTGGGAGGAGGCATGGGGAGGGAGAGGGAAAAAATGAGGAACTGGTACCAGGGGCTCAAGTAGAAAGCAAATGTTTTGAGACTGATGAGGGCAACAAATGTACAAATGTGCTTAACATAAAGGGTGTATATATGATTGTGATGGGAGTTGTACGAGACCCCCAATAAAATGACTAATAAATAAATAAGTGGTGGTGTGGGGGAGCCCACTGCCATCATGTTGATACCAACTCACAGTGACATTATATGGTGTTTCTAGAAATGGGAGCAGACAGTTTCACCTTTATCGAGAGGAGTCGTTGGTGGGATTGCACGTGTGATATTGCAAAGCCCAATACACAGTGGTCTCTGAGGTGGGTCAAGAGAACTTTGAACCAAGAATTCAATGAGGATAAGTCATACCTGGGGTACATACTGCAGTGTGTCCCTCCCAAACTGAGTATCTAAATAAGTTCAAGAAACCCCAAGTCGACTGCCATTGAGTTGATGGCAAAAGTGTCACTGGTACAGTTATGCTGTCGGTCAGGGTAGAACTATTGTGGGTTCTGAGACGGACTTTTTACTTCAGTGGAAAGTCCTGACTTCCCTCCTCAGAGGGCTTGGGCTCCCTGCGGGCATTGTGGCTCATATGCTTTGGGTTACACATTGGGTTGCTAACTGAGAGATCAGCAAGTGGAAACCGAGAGCTCTTTCATGACTTTCTATGCCCATAAAGATTTACAGTGAAGGAAACACATAGGGACATTTCTATTCCATCTTAGGGTCACTTTGAATGAAATCACTTGACTCAGCAGCAATGTCTTCTAATCAGTTCAAATTCATAGAAACCCTTTGAGTTCAATGAAACCCTGTCTCATCTGGCACCAGGTTCACAATGATTGTTTGAGCCCATTGCTGCAGGCATTGTGTCAATCCATTTCATTCAGGGTTTTACTCTTTCTTCTTGACCCTCTACCAAGCATGATGTCCTTTTCCAGGAATTGGTTCTCCTGTGAACGCATCCGAAGTATGTAAGATGAAGTCTCATCATTCTTGCTTCTAAGGCACAGTCTAGCCCCACTTCATGCAGAGCAGACATGTTTGTTCCTCTGGCAGTTTGTGGTGCTTTCATTATTCTTTTCCAATGGCATAATTCAAATTCATAAATTCTCCTGTGGCCTTCCTGACACATTGTGCAACATGCATATAAGGTGACTAGAAATGCAATATCTTGGGTCCTGCTTGAGCTCATGAAGAAATAACTGAAAATATGGATGCTCTAACAAAGTGTGGTGAAGAAACTAGATGGTGCCTGGCTATTTGATAGAATAATATCTGTGGTTTTAAAGTCTTTCTTCTTTTTTTTTTTTTTTCTTCTTCTTCTTCTTCTTCTTCTTCTTCTTCTTCTTCTTCTTCTTCTTCTTCTTCTTCTTCTTCTTCTCCTCCTCCTCCTCCTCCTCTTCCTCCTTCTTCTTCTAATGCACAGTCATGAGTGAGGAATTATCTAACTATAAGTATGACGGACACCAGCTTGTGTGATCCATGAATTGTATATACTAAAATCCAAATCTGAAGAATAGAATGGCTCAGAGCTTAAATTGTGAACATATGGTTTACGGAAGGTTTTGGAGGACAGTGGAAATCTGAAGTCTATTTGCAGGGTCCACACATCGATTTAGCCTCTGGAGAATCCCCTTGTACCATAGTTGTAGGATGTCCAATGCAATATGTTTTTTGAGGTTTTTTTTTCCTCCCTCCCTCCCTCCCTCCCTCCCTTCCTCATTCTCTTTGAGTTTTTTTGCTTCCGTAAATCTTTATTGTGGTCCAATCAAAATGAAATTTTAGACAGCACCAACAGTTTCTTCATTTATCATGATGCTTTTCATTGATGTAGTTTCTACAAATTTTTGTTTTCTTTGTACCAAGTTGCAGTCCATACTGAAGTATGCAATCTTTGATTTTCCTCAGCCAATGTTTTAAGTCCTACTCATTTTTACCAAGCAACATTGTTTCATCCACACATCAGACATTGTTAATAAGCCTTCTTCTAGTCCTGAAGTCACATTCTCCTTCATATAATCCAGTTTGTAGGATTGTTTGCTTAGGGTTTCGATTGAATAAATATGGTGAAACCGTAGCACTGATGCACACTTTTCCTGAGAGGAAACCACATAACATTCCCCTGTACTTTTCTAACAACTCCCTCTTCGTCCATGTACTGGTTCTGCGTGAGCACAATGAAGTTTTCCAGAATTGCCATGCTTCTTAAAGTTATCTAATTTTATAGAATCTACACAATCAAAGGCCTTTGCACAGCCACTGAACATACTAATAAACACATTGCTGGTGTTCTTTGTTATCAGTCAAGACTCATTCGAAAGGAGCAATAATATCCTCTGTTTTACACTTTCTTAGAGTAGGTTCTTTATAGAAGTGAAACCAGCGAAGCTTTATACACACAGGGACACAAATTGGGAGAAAGAGTGAAAGGTCTAAAACCATACAGCCACAAAGTCAATTCTGACTCATTCCGATTCTATGGAGAAGTTTATATACATAGAGAAGTGTATATTAGGGAAATTGCTCACATAATTGTTGAAATGCTTAAGTCCAAATCTAGGCAGGATTCAACTTTATGGGTCAGATGTTAGGTTGGAGGCTTTTCCTGACTCTGGAAATTTCCATGACTAAGGAACCCAAGATTAGCAGAAAGGAGATAAGCTTATGGTTGCAAAATTCAATGAACTCAAGGTGAGCAGGTCAGATATCAGGGTTCTGACTTCTTTCAGCATAGGGAGCTAGCACAGCAGACCATTGGCTGAAGTTAATGAGCCTGATGCAGATCCAAACTTGGCAAAAACAAACAAACAAACAACCTTTCCCACAGTGTCTATTTATACTGGAAACAGGCCACACCCCAGAGGTTGTTTTTAGTTGTATCAGAGTTATGACTTGAATAAGGAGTCCATTCTAGTCTTCTGTAATGGCTGCTTATAGAAGAGCCATTGTAGATTTGAATGCATTGTGAGGGTCACTCATTGGGGAATTATGAGGTCTTCACTGCCAAACCATGGAGAATCCTGGCCCAACCAGGTTGACACATAGCCTAACTTTCACACATGTACTCTTTTAAATCCAGTTTGAATAGCTCCTTATCTATGTTTTACTGCAACCATTTTGAAATACATTCAGAAATTTGACTTGCACATGATATTAATGGCATTGTTATATAACTCTCACATTCTGTTGGGTCACCTTTCTTTGGAATAGGCACAAGTAAGTATTTCTTCCACTTGGATAACTAGGATAGCTGCCTTACAAAATTTTAGGCTTATATGAATACCTCCAGTGCTTCATTGGTTTGATAAAAGATTTTAATAGGTATTCTGTCTACTCTGGGATCTTTGTTCTTTGCTCAGTCCTTCAGTACAGCTTGGACTTCTTTAAGCATCATTGATTCTTGGTCATATGATACCTTTTGAATGTATGAATGCCAACCAATTCTTTTTGTTATGGGGATGGTGCATTCTTTCTATTGTATTTTGATGTTTCCTGCATTATTCCATGTTTCCCCATGGAATCGTTCTATGTTGCAATGAAAGGTTGGATTTTTTTTTCCAATTCTTTCACTTTATCTCTTTATAATTTTCTAACTCTAGGTCTTTGCACGTTTTATTATGTTACTCTATGTTGTTAATTTGAACAGCCCTTTGAAATGTTTGGTTCTTTCATTTTTGTAGAGTAAATCAAGAGCAAATTTCAGTCTCTTCTGGTATCCACTTTGGACTTTCTTTCTATGATGCTCTTGATGCCATGTCATTCCACTACTCATTAGGTCATTCATGTCCAATATATGAAATCTTATCATAGAGATGTTCTTTAAACACAGGTTTTCATCATGTCATCCCCAGCTTCGTTTATATCACCAAAGAAACCCACAGTTTCCAAATACTGAGCCTCCTATTTTGTTTTCAACTTTCACATTCCAATCATCAGTGCATCTTGCTTGCATGTTTAGTCAATTTCAGACTGGTTGGTGAATAAATTTGAACTAATAGTTGTGTTAAATGCTCTTCCTTGTAGGTATATAGGTATTATTATTTCACACAAAGCATATATTTCAAGATAGCTCTTGAAATGTTCATTTTGATGATGACTGTGATTCCATTCCTCTAGAGTTTGTCATTCTCTGCAAAAGAGACCACATGATTATCCTCATAAAGGGGGCTTACAGCAGCCCATTTCAAATCAGCAACATAGATATAGAACTTGATGAATTCCATTGCATTAAGAATGACTCTCAAAATTCCATATTCTGATTATTAATGCATATTTGCAATTATTTCTTCTCATTTTGAATCAGGCCCCATCAGTAAGTCCTGAAAGTGTTACTCCATCTATATCCTAAGGGTTAATTCTGCCTTGGGGAGGCAGCTCTTCTTCAGTTGTGCTGTAATTGCCTTCTAACCTGAAGGACTCGTCTTCTAGTGTTGTCGCTGACAATGTTTTGCTATTTATAAGCTTTTCAGTGGCTAATGCCTCAGAAGTTGGCAGTCTACTCCGTTTTCCAGTAAATTCTTAATCTGGAAGCTCCCTAAAATGTGTCCACCATAAGGGACCTTACACAAAAACATTTTATTAAATCATCTTATTTTATTTTCTAAAATTTCTGTCTTCATTCTCCAAACATTTTCTTTCTACTTAAACCCTTGTTATTGACTCCTCTATTTCCCACTCCCTATTTTATTTTATTTTAAAAATCATTTTTGGGGTACTCATACAGTCTTATCGCAATCCATCCATAAATCCATCCTTTGTGTCAAGCACATTTGTTGCTTGCTGCCATCCTCATTTTCTTTTCTTTTCTTTTTTTTTTGGGGGGGTATCACTGCTCTCCGGTGGGAGTAGGAGGCCCAGCCCCACTGCTGGAACTCAACCTCTGTCCCAGTGGGCTGCAGTCCTGCGCACAACCACTACACCACTGGGGCTCAGTCTGCCATCCTCATTTTCAAAGCATTTTTTTTCTATTTGAGCCCTTGGTATCAGTTCATTGCCCCTCCACCCATCTCTCGTGAACCCTTGATAACTTATATATTTTTTCATGTCTTACACTGACCAATGTGTCCCTTCACCCATTTTTCTGTTGTCTGTCCTCCAGTGGGGAAGATATATGTAGATCATTTTGATCTGTTTCCCCTTTCTCTCCCCACCTTCCACTTACCCTCTTGGTATGGCTACTCTCATTATTGGTCCTAAAGGGGTTTTCTTTCCTGGATTCCCTCAGTTGCATGCTCTTATTTATACCCATGTACATGCTCTGCTCTAGCTGGATTTGTAAGGTAGACTTGAGGCCATGATAGTGGGCTGGGAGAAAGCACTAAAGAAATAGAGGAAAGTTGTATGTTTCATCAGTGCATCTTGACTGTCTTGTCTCTTATGGTGAGCAGCATTCTGTTAGGGGATGTCCAATTGCCTCTCCAGCCCTCGTGGCCTCTCATTCACATTGATATGATTTTTTGTTCTGGGTCTTTGATGTCTGATACCGGATCCCATCAACACCTCTTGATCACACAGGCTGGTGAGCTTCTTTTGTGTGATATTTGTTGCTTCTGAGTTAGATGGCTGCTTATTTATCTTCAAGCCTTTAAGATCTCCAGATGTGATATCTTTCCATAGATGGACATCAGCTTTCTTCACCACATTTGCTTATGCACCCATCTTGCCTTCAGCAACCCTGCCAGGGAAGGTGAGCATCATGGAATGCTGGGTTATTATAACCACGTGTTCTTTCATTGAGGGGGTATTTCAGTGAAGGCTGATTTTCCTGCTACTTTAATCCTTAACATATAAATATATGTACATAGGTCTATGTCCCGTTATATATAAATGTTTACATATGCATATACCTGTATTTAGACCTCTTTATATTCCCTTTGCCTCCTAGTTCTTTCCTCTATTTTCTTCTACATTCTCTTGTCCCACTATCAGGTTCAGTCTTCATTTGGGTTTCAGTAATTCCTCTGGGCTACCCCTTGATTAAGCCCTACCAGGCATCCTATTGCCATTGATTTTGGATCACTTGTTGCTCCCTTGTCCCTGGGCTTGTTGACACTCTTCTTCGTTTTCCTCCTCTCCTGATCCCATGTTCCCACTGGAGCCATTCTGTGTTTTTCTCCTTCAGGTTGTTTATCCTGCCTATCTTATCTAGATAGACATGCAGAGACAATAATAAGCACAAAAACAAGACAGAGTAAAACAAAGCAGCTAAACAACAACAGGAAAAACAAACAACAATAAAAGCAAAACCTATAAATTGTTTGTTGACCTTCAGGAGTGTTTTCCAGTTCAGTCTGATGTGGTGCCATGACCTGCCCCCTAGTTTATTTTTGGTATTCCCTGGAGACTTCATTGTTTTGCTCCCCTCGCTTCTTTTGTTGTATGTCCTTAGTGTTTCTCCCCTATGTGATGGGGTGAGATTGAGCATAATTCCCACACTGTGTCTCCAGTGTTGTCCCACTAAGCACTATGGGTTAGTGACAGACATCAAGTCTCATGGTGGGGCTGGCCCTATGGTCCTCTCTGTGCACTGACTGTTCTGAGCCAGAATATCATCTTAGGGGCTTAGTGGGCCAGAATGTGCTCCACTGTCTCTTCTTTCCTCTCCCTTTGACCCTACTCAAAAATTTTAAACAATGCTAAAGAGGGAAGAGAAGCTGATTCCAGGGGCTCAAATAGATAGAAAATATTTTGAAAAAGAAGATGACGACGTATGTAAAGATGTGTTTCACAAAATGGATATATGTATGGATTGTGATAAGCCCTGTAAGATCCCCAATAAAATAAAATATTTTTAAAAAATAACAGGAAACCAATAGACAGGCCTGAAGGGCTGGCCCCATTACCAACTATGTGGACAGGACTCCCTACCCTACTCCCTAACCCAGAAGAATCCCTTTTAGAGGACAGCACTGTAGCTACAGCTCACGGACACAGACATGTATGATCAGAGCACAGTGGAGTCAATAAGGGGAGAGGGAAAAAAAAGAGTGACGCATATCCTGGCCCACCAAGTTCCGAGGACATTATTTCTGCTCAGAGAAGCCAATGCACAGAGAGGACCATAGGGCCGGCCCCACCAGTGAGGTTCCTCACTGATCCATGAAGGACATTAGAGCCACACAGCGGGAATTGTGCCTGTCCTGAGATTACGAGGCCAAAGTCAGGCACTGGGGGTTTGCAACAGAGCATCAAGAGAAGGAGAGCAACAAAGTGCCCAAAGAATATAAAAAATAGACTGTGAGGCCAGGGATAGGTGCCCCATGAGACCCAACTGGAAAACACTCATAAAGGACAACAAATAGACCTTGAACTATTTATAGAGTTTGTTGTTGGTGATGTTGTTGCCTTTCTGTTGTTGTTGTTGTAGCTATTGCTTTATTATTGTCTTGTTTTGGGGCATATTGTTATTGATAGGTGGGATAAATAAGCTGGAAAAGAGAACAACAGGATGATAGTTCTAGGGAATCATAGGAGAAGGGGGGGGGTAGGGGGAAAAGAATGGGTGTTGACAGGCCCAGGGCCAAGGGAACAGCAAGTGACTGAAAGTCAATGGCAAGGAGAGTGTAGGAGGGGAGGTCTGGCAGGGCTAGATCAAGGATAGTGAAGGAAGTGAAGGCTGAACATGACAGTGGGACAAGAGGAAAGTAAACAGAAATAGAGGAAAGAATTAGAAAGCAAAGGGCATTTATATAGATCTAAACACGGGCATATACATATGTAAATATATTTATATATGATGAAGGGGAAGTAGATTGATGTATTTCTATCTATGTATCTATATTCATAGGGTTAATATTAAGGAAACCCTGCTTAAGTATTCCCCCAATACAAGAACACCTTGTTCTAATAATTTGGTAGTCTGAGATGCTCATCTTTCCAACACAAACTCTGAGAACTAAACAGATGCATAAACAAATGTGGTGAAGAAAGTTGATGGTGCCTGACTATCAAAAGATTAGTGTCTGGGATCTTAAAGACTTGAAGCTAAACAAGCGGTCATCAAGTTGAGAAACAACAAAGCCCACATGGGAGAAGCACAGCAGCCCAGGTGATCAGGAGGTGTTGAGGGGATCAGCTATCAGGTATCAAAGAACAAAAAATCATATCATTGTGCATGAAGGGGAGTGCAGAGTGGGGATTCATAGCCCAACTGGACATTTCCTCAAAGAAGGCCCGGGGAGGGGATGAGGCAGTCAGGGTACAGTGTAGCAATGATGAAACATACAATTTTCCTCTAGTTCTTGAATTCCTCTAGTTCCTTCCATTCCGCGCCCCCCCTCCCCATTCCCCAACTATCATGGTCCCAGTATCCCTCTTCTACCTTCCAAATCCGGCTGGACCAGAGCATGTACATTGGTACAGATAGCAATTGGAAACACAGGAAATCCAAGCCAGAAGACCCCCTTAGGTCAGGACCAGTGGTGAGAAGGACAATACTGGGTGCAGGGAAGAAGGGGTAGAAAGGGAGAACAGATTTCCAGGATCTACATATTACCTCTGTGGCAGTCATGTCGTTCTTTCATGATTGGGAGTGTAAGGGTGGAGTCTAGCCTGTCAATCTGAACATAGCCAATGAAACCTCTGTGTGGGCATGACTTTCTCTGAGAATTCTGTGAAATCTCACGATTCCACCTCTCTCCTCTGACCCACCCCCATGGAGGTGAGAGACTATAGACTATCCCTTGGGATGCTCAACTGACAAGACAAAACAGCAGCATGCTGTTAGATCTTGAGTCCTGGAACCCAGAGGATCCATAGGAGAAGCTACATGGGTTTGCCCTGATGGAACAAGACATCTGGGGCTAGAGAAACCACGAGGAGACTCCTGTCAGTGCTGATATGCTTGAGAAGCTACCGAGAGGCCCCTGCCAATGCCGAGATGCTTCTACCACCAAGAATACACCAAACTGTGCACCCACTGGCCAATGATTCTCCTGGCGTCATCGCATGTGCCACATGAATCTGAAGAAGACTTTATAGACTGGTGTCAGACATATGGGCTAATATCAGACTAATGGGCTTGGACTGGATTGGGTTGGGATGCTTTCTCAATGTTCCACTCCTCTTGTATATAAACTTCTCCCTTAGATACATAAGCATTTTTATGAGTTTTTTTCTCTAGTCTACCCAGACTAACACAATCTCCTCCCTGGGGGATGGACAGCAGAGACAGGGGTGAAGGGAGACATTGGTTGGTGTAAGCTATAACAAAGTAAAAATAATTTATGAATTATCAGGGGTTCATGGTGGAGGGAGGAGAAGAAAGGTAGGGGGGAAATGAGGAGCGGATACCAGGGGCTCAAGCAGAAAGCATTTGAGAAGGGTGGAAACAAATGTACAAAAGTGCTTGACACATTGGATGTATGTGTGGATTGTGATAAGAGTTGTACGAGTCCCCAATAAAATGAAAAAAAAATGGAAAATCTGAAATCACTCTTCTGGGGTCAACTCTGTTTCATGATGGTCCCATAGGACAGGGTACAACTGCCCATATGGATTTCTGAGATGGTATGTCTTTATAGGAGGAGAAAGCCCATCTTTCTTCTGCAGAATACCTATTGGTTTCAAACCAAGGGCCCTGTAGATCACAGACTAAGTCTGCATGATGCCCCCACGGCTGCCTAGCTGCTCCTGCTGGTACTTCAAGCATCGCAGGCCAGCCACCACTACAGGGAGACAGATGGGCAGACTACTGGAGCTCTAGTATTAGAGATATTAAAAGCAGCAGCAACAACAAACAGACGTGGGAAGAGTTGTTGTATTTATTGAATAAGAGTTGTTGTATTTATTGAATAGCATCTTGTTTTTCATCAAGGGAAACCTCTGCTTTGGGGAAGTGGGTGTTGGATCAACTTGTGCAATAGATCCGGCCTCTCTGTAGATCCGAAGTCTATTTTTCTTTTCTGCTTGGGACAGAGAAACCTGGGCTGAAATAAGAGTGAAAGGACTCCTCCCTGGTAGACAGGTCTAGATATTTTTATACTAAAAACGCTATTCTGCTTATTTTTCTTTTGAAGTAAAAGTAATAGAGGCACCTGGGCAAAGGCTCTGGGTTATAAGATAAAATACCGGTGCAATGTTTTCAATTCACTTGTAAATTCTGAGATCAGATTTTTAAGAACACCAAAGTGGGGGAGGGCGACAGGGGAGGGAGGTTTTTTGTTTTGTTTTCCCTTCAGAATAATTGAGGGACTGGGGACATGAATGGTGGAGTGGATCCTCAACCACCGGCTCCGGGCCCAGCAGCTCCGCGGGCCCCTGGGGAGCACGCCTGCACCTCGCTTTGCGCGCGCGAGGATGCGCAGGCTTCCCGGGTCTTGGCTCAGGTGACTGAGCCCCCGGCCCAACTTTTCCTGGACAACCGCACAGCTCCCCGGCTGCCGCCGGCCCGCGTCTCCCCTCCCCTTGGCATTGCTCGGCTGTAACTTCGCGCAGCTTCTTTTCTCGCCTGGTTGGTTGCTGGGAGGGGCGGTGGGCAGCGGCGGCTCCCGCGGAGAAGCTGGGGGAGGAGAGGGCCCCGGCGAGTGCGCGGGGGGCGGGAGGGGGGCGGGGGAGGGCGGCGAGAGGCGTCCGCTTCTGCGAGCTCGGCCGGCGGGGGGCCGAGGTGGGCTGGGGCGGCGGCCGGGGAGGGGTGACGGTGGCGTTCAATGCGGCCGCGCAGCTCCCCCGGGAGCGGCCTGAAAGGAGAGTGCGCTCACCAGCTGACAGCGCGTGCTCCACTCCAGACGCTCCGCACCGCGGCCAGGAGCCGCTGCCAGCGCGCTATTGTCCGACCGGCTCTAATTAAGAAACACTCGCGCTCAGGCAAACCACCCCCACGCTTCTGGGTTCCTGTCCTTTGCTTTCTCGGCCCCCGACTTCTCTCTTCCCCTGCGTCCTGCAAGATTTAACCCGTTCTCGCCTCCTTCGGCCTCCTCTCCTTAGCGCCCTTGCAGGCGGCGGTTCGGGGGAGGTGGAAAAGTCTGCGGAGGGGAGGGAGGGTGCGGGCCGCCGGGACAGCGAACGACAGAGTCCAACTTTCGCCTCCGGGACACCACTCCCTCCTCCACCTCACCCCCCATTCCCCAAACCAAACGCAGTGTCACTGCGAGAGGTCGTCTTGAACTCCCAGCAGCGCTCCCCGCTGATTTGTCTAGATTGCCATTGAGGACTCTCTAGGCTCTGACAAACCAACCAGTCTGCTACTGCTTTATTCAACTCTCTCCCTCTCTATTTGGGGTTTTGTACCCATAAGAAGTTGAGAATTTCTTGAACTTTCCAATAACTAGACGAAAGAAATGACAAGACAGACTTTCTTAAAACAGTGCTTATTTGATTTAGATTTCACTCTCCAAAACCCATCGGAAGCCAGGCTTCATTTGAAAAAAATTTTGGGGGGGTCCTGTGGTGGTTAAGACTAAGGAAATCAGTCCCCCTCGTTTTTCTGGACAAGCTGACCTCTCAGTTACGCATGGACCATAAAGAACGTGTGTAAACGTGCTTCTTGCCAAAAATAATCTTTCCAGGGCTCTCCGTGAAATCAAATAAGTTTTCCAAAGTGTGGCGAGCCAAACCCCTCTGCAAATGAAAGTAGTGGTGGATGGGAGGCAAAGAAAGGCTATAAAGCAAGCTGCTCAAAGTATACAAAATTCACGAAACCACCAGCAGTGTCGCAAAGAACTAAATGGGATTTATTTATCTTCATTACTTTAAGAAATGCCGCCTCTTTGTTTGTTGGGGTGATATTAAGCATGCTTAACTTGCACACATAGCTGATGCCTTTCCTAGTATCTTGGATACTTGGATCTGACTTTGGAAGGTAGAAGCTAATTGCTAATAATGGAGAGAAAGGAACCAGTCAGCATGGCAGGAGTGCTCTGGCATATGGGGAATGAGCCCTCAGAAATACTCAATATTCAGGTTTCCAAAATATTAATGAGATTATAGAAACCTGCAGCTATATGTTACAGCTTGTTAATGGAGTGTTCGGGAGTGAGCTGCCAAGCATTTGTTATGCAAACTTCGTAGGGGAACCTTAAAATGGAAATGTGATTGTGCATCTCTGTCAAAGAAATGCCAGCTTTACAAGAAGAAGAAAGAAGTAGGAGGAAGGAAAGAAAAAGAGGTTAATGTCCTCGTTTGAATTTTGAGCACTCAATTTGCCAGCGAGTGATTTGGCTTTTGGTAGATGCCTTGATGAGTTGAGAAGAAGAATTCACCCGCACTTTTCAGCCAGGGTGACATAGTTTCTGCTGTGATAGTTTTTCTCTTGAGAAGAGAAGTAAAGTGGCTACCTTATTTGAAGATGAGGTTGTCTCCAACTAAAGTACTTATGTAATATGGCCAATATGTAAAAGCATCCACCAATAGCTGCCTATTATGGCTGTGCAAGAAAAAGAACACCAAGAATTTAGACAGCTTTTACAGCTCCAATTCGATCTATGAAGTTTTCAAAAAAGAAAAATTTTTTGGGAGGGGGAGCTTTGACTTGGTAGAAAGAAGCAGGGAAATCCTGTGCTTGGTATCCTATGGGCACTTTTTGGAAATGTGATCTGGGGACATTAGGGGCAGTAGTGTCTTCGTTTATAAAAATAAGAGATGAGGAAGACATTCATGAGGGTCCCTCTCTTTACTTGTTGTTTGACAACCCATGAAAAGAAAAGTAATAATTTAGGCAGAGATAGGGCTTTTTCCTCTGTGGTCAACATAAAATGAACATAAATTGATTTGAAAGATAAAATAAAGATTCTTTTTCGTTGAAGAGAAAAAGCCCCAATAACAAAAAAAAAAAGCACCACCATCATTTCCACCACCCTGTTGTCCTCCCTCTACTCAGATCCAAGCAGGAAAATTATTCTAGCTTCTCCTCTCTCTCTTTCTACATGCACCCTAAACACTCCAAGTCAAACAGCTACAAAAATACTCTTGCTCTCATCTTGCAAAGTTACTGGATGCCCATGTCTGCCTCCTGTCATTTTGCTTATTAAAAGCAGAATGGAACTGTGCTAGAAGCAATCACTTGATTTATTCAGCACCCTGAAGATTCCTGATTTTATCTTGAGCACAACCAACTCCTTGGGTGCAAAAGGTTATCTTAGGGATAGGTGCATTGTTTCTGCCCCTGGAGAGTGTCAGCAGGTGCCTCCCATTTCTTCTGGAAAGTTGGCAGAGGCTCTCAGCTTTCCTGGATGGCTTCAACCACTGCCAGGGAGACCTTGGTGGTCAATTCAGCCCTGGTTCTCTGCTTCCCAACTTAACACTAGAGGCTGTGCTTGCTCCCTCACCCATTAAATTTTCTACAAACCCAGAATATGGTTCTCTTTTTGAGGAGGGTAAACGGAGTGCAGGAATAAATGAATGAGTCTTTTTCCTTGTTCTGCAGTTCCTCCAGCCATCCGTTGTCCCCACAAAGAACTCTTAGACTCAGCGATACATACTGGGTCACTGTCCCTGTCTTGAGTTTATTAAGTTGTTGCATTTTCATGTTTGAAATTGATCTTTTGAGAAAAATAAATCCTGCTTTCTGTACTTTCCACCCCAAGATGCACTGTGTACTTTCCAAATCGAAGACCCTGACACTCAGAGCAGCACTTTTCTTTACTGCACTGTGAGCGAGCCCACATTCTGTTTCAACAACTGTCTCAGAAATGTAACCTGGATCAGAAGGTTATACTAAAAGCAAACACTAGCTTCTAGAAAGAGAATCTATAAAGGAGAAAATGATGAGCATGTGTGTGAGTCAATTAATTCCTGAGACAATTGCCCACTTCTTTAAATCAGTGAACTCCAAGTCCCTGTTCCCACTAAGTGTTGCTCTCCACTCCCTCCAGAGGAGCTCACAGACACCCAGTGAATGCTGACTCACGGCAACGCTATGGGGCAAAGTAGACTCATCCCTCTGGGATTCCAAGTGTGGGAAGCCTCATCTTTCCCCCAAGGAGGAGCTGATGAACTAGAACTGCGGACCTTGTGGGCATTAGGAGCCCAACTATACTCTATGAGAGATTTTGAGAAAGAAATGGAAAAGGGGATGGAAGCACAAGAGGAAGAAGAGAAGAAAAAGAAGGAAGGACCATTAGAAGAACTGAATGAAAGAAACATGGTGAGCTCGTGCTCTGTGTCCAGTCACATTAAAAAAAAAACTTGCTGCTTGGCTAATATTTTTGTGAAATATTAGCTAGTTCCGTTTGCAGTTTCTGACTAGATTCTAGGATACCTGAAACATACCTCCTCTTGCAGAGATGGGATTAGGAGTAAGGAGGGCTGAAAAGAGTCTGAACATCAAGACATGCGTCTTTTTCTGCATGAGATTCCTGGTATAAGGTACCATCCCCTTCCCCCCCCACCCACCCCCCAATGCTTGGTTGCACCAATTCATATTGAACAGAAGAGGTAATCTCCACCTTTAAGACCACTTAAAAACATTTTCTATATTTATGGGAGAGTCCAATAAACAAATAACTCATAGCGCATTGTTCATGTTTATTTTCATTATTTGCAAAAGGAAGTACATAAAACAATGGTAATTGGCTGGGGTAAATTAAAATAAAATGATTTCGAGTAGAAAATAATAAAAAAAGAACCAAGACGAGTAGAAATGGTAGCAAACACTCAATAATAAATAAGTTCTCTAACATTATTAGCAAAGCAAAATAAAATTGGGCAAAACGCGGCTTTTGACACTACTAAACTGTGTTTTTACATTTCATTTTAAAACAATTTTTAAACACAAATATTTTCAGAGACGTAAGAACAACAAGTGGCTGTGTTTGTTTGTTTGTTTTTAACAAAACTGGTCTGCAATTGGCAGCTGAGTTTCTCCTCGAACCGCAGCAACAGCGGCTGATAAAGTGCGTGCGACAAGTTTCCTACAAGACGCCAATGTTCTCGCAATTGAATATACATACTGGGTATGTTTTATACACCATATACACCTCAGAGTTCCCTGTTTCCTAACAATTCCATAGTAAGAAGTTATTCACCTTGTAAGCATTAGCAAACTGCGTTTCATAACTCATTTTGGGAGAACGACTTCGGAAGCCTCACACGTGAGTGCGCGCAACACACAGGGATGGATGCCCAGGGCATAAAATAAATTAAACACAAACCAGCGACAGAAAAGAAGCTATGGTGTTTTAGCAGCGTATTGGAACTAGGGTGAATGGAGCCATGGGCCGGTGACTCTAACTATACAGGATCTCTCTACAAGGGGAATCCAAGGTGGAAGGAGAGAACGGAGAGCTCTAACAGCAAGTGTTCATCCGACAGTCTGGACCAGCAGGAGTTGGGGCAGTGGCAGCATTCGCAAATGGTCAGCTGCAGCAGTCCTCAGAAGCCAGGTCATTGCTAACCGGTGCCCACAGCACGGGAACAACTACAGGCCGCGGGGGTCTAACTGCGATGCGGCTCGTGCGCTGGGAAAGGGTGACTTGGTTGCTGCCTCAGTTTCCCGGGTTGGGCTCACCAGCCTAACTGGCCTCGTCCGAGTCACTGTAATGAGAGTGAGGGGAAAACTCCCCGTCGCTTCGATGCGACCTTGGCGAAGTTTTGCTACTTTCGTCCTGCACCGGCTGCAGGATACCGCCGGGCAGCGAAGGCGACAGGTTCTTTTGCGCCATCATCGCCGTCAGCGCACCGTCCTCGAACGTGGAGAAGTGCAGAGCGTCCAGCTGCACCGAGTACCCTCCCGCCGCGGCCGGCGCGGGGAAACGAGTCCGGCAGCCCCCGGGCGGGGCCGGCCGCTGTCCTCCCCCGGAGGCTGCTGGAGCCCCGGCGGAGGCCCCGGTGGCCGCCGCGCCTTCGTAGGCGGCGGCGGCGGCGCGCAGGTGGTGGTGCTCGCCCTTGCAGGAGGCCGCTGGTGCCGGCGGTGGCGGCGGTTGCTCTCCGCCTCCCGGCGTCTGCAGCAGCTCGGACAGCGCGTTGATGTAGATCTGGGCCATCTGCAGGGTCTCGTACTTGGACAGCTTCTTGTCGTTGTTGAAGGAAGGGATAACGTTGCGCAGCTGGTCGAAGGCGTGGTTCAGCCCGTGCATCCGGCGCCGCTCGCGGGCGTTGGCCGCCAGCCGCCTCTGCTTCTGCACCCCGTTCACCTGCTTGCTGGAAGGGGCGCGCTGGCGGCTGCAGCCCAGCTCGTCCATCACCACCCCGCCTTTCAGCTTGCACAGCTGTTCGCGCACTTTCACCTGCCCCGGGCTCTTGCCGCTGCCGCCGCCGCCGCCGCTCCGCCTCCCCAGCTCTCCCCGGGGGTCCGCCTCGTCCCGGGACGCGGCCGCCTCGGCGGCGCCCAGCTCGGGCGAGTGCAGCAAGAACTGGGTGGCGCGTGCCGTGCAGATGCCCTGCAAAGTGGGCGCCAGCCAGGCGCGTGGGTCGGTCCCGTCCAGGAGGGACAGCTCGGCCGGGTAGACGGGATGCTCTCGCGCCGGGAGGCTCGCAGGCGGCGGCGGCGGCGGCGGCTGGGGGTGATGATGCAGTGGGGGATGGCGATGGTGGTCCCCCAACTCCTTCACTTCTGCCCACTCTTCAGCGTGCAGCAGACGGGACATGGTACTGCGGAGGCTCGGAGGCGCGCGGCGACAGGAGGCGCTGGCAAACCTGCTCAATAAATAAACCTCCCCCTGGTCTCTTCTTGTTGTTGTTATTATTATTTTCTTCCTCCTCGACCCTCCCCCACCCACTCCGAGATCACACACCAGGTCGCGTGCAACGAAGCTTCTCCGGTTGCTGAAGGCGCTGCGCCCCTTTAAAAAGCGGCACGCGCCAGTGTGTCTCCCCCGGCTCCTCTCCCAGCCCCCTCCTCGCGCCGGTCGCGTGTCTCCTCAGCCAATGGAGGGCGCGGGCCGGCGCGTGCGAGCAGCCAATCAAAGAGTTTTTACACCCCAGAAAAGTTCCAGCGCGCGCAGGTCGCGGCGACCTGCTCAGGGTTTGGTTTTTTTTTTTTTTTTTTTCTTTCTCTGGCTCTCTTCCTCTTTCCTCCTCTACGTCAGTCAAATTCATATGTTAATTGGGGCTGTAACTCGACTCCGGGGTTGTGTCTCGGTCCTCGCGGCAGGGGTGCGGGAGCGGGTGAGGAGCGCGGGCTCGGCTGGAGCCCGAGCCGACCTGGGTCAGACGTGCGCCCGCGGGCGAGCGGCTCCCTGGGAGGCTGGACGCGCCCGGCGCCGGCAGGGGACTCGTGGCGGAAAGAAGAACGCTCGCCCTGGGCTGCCTTGCCCAGCCGCGACGGCAGCTCGCCGGGCTCGTCCGGAGAGGAGTACAGCGACGCGTCTCCCGTCTGGGAAGCGTCGGGGAGCGGCGGCTCAGGGGGCGACTTCTGCCCCCCTGAACCGTCGGGGATGGGAGTCCACCAGGGGCTCTGCGGGAGCACCAAGCGAAGCGGCGGCCAGCTTCCTAAGCGTGTCTAGTAGTTCAACTCTGTCCAAGGGCTTCAAGGAAAGGGGCTTTTGGGGTGGCTTTTATACCATGTTGAACCAAAGGTTCAGTGAACTTCTCTTCTAATCATCGACGGACACTTTGAAGCCCTATCTTCAAATGACCTCTGTTATTTAAAAATCACGGTTAGGAAACATAGGCAGGGTGGCAAGCGCCACACCTCTCCCGAAAGCCTTCTTTTAATTTCATTTGGATTTCTCCTCTCGCGTCCCTGGTCTCTAAGTTGAGCTTTGTTATGCAATCGCTTTCTCCGAGGAAAGTAAAGCCCTGCCATATTTGTGTAGGCACCAAACCCCAGAGTCTCCTACCCCCAGCATGTAAGCTTGGGGCAAAGATATTTTACCGGATTGTTCTCGAAAGTCCCCCACCCCTCACCCCATGGGGCGGCACCTCTCAGTAAACGTCGTGGCTGGGAGAGGGTCTCCCAAGAAAAGGGGAACGCATCCACTCCCACCTGGAACGTGTCTCCAGAGCCGAAGCCACCCATTCCCCATTCGTTTGCCCGGGTGAAAGTTTCGGTTTACTGGGGGAGTTGGGCTTCTCCGGGAGCCCCAGCCCACCCACTCGCCGCCCAGCCCCGGTCCGTCGAGTTCGGGGGGGCACCCTGCCCTCGCATCACCCTCTTGGGCCCCTGGACCCACCCCGCCCTCTCCTCCACCCAGGTCCTCCGGGAAGTGGTGGCTGCCGTTTAACAGATGACTATGAACTCTCCCTCCCCAACGACTTCCCTTGCAGCGCCGGCGGGCAGGCGGCGGCTTTGCACCGCCCAAAGCCAATCCGCGGAGTCTGGGCGCTGGGCACGCTCCGGCTCGCGCCCAGCACACCCCAGCTCCGCCCCGGGGCCGCGAGAGGGAGACGCCGCTGGATTGCGTTCCTGTGGCTGTGGCCCGCCGGTGCTGCCTTTCCCCAGGAGGAGTTTCCTCAGCTGTGACAGACAGCGAGAGCAGCAGCCGTCCGTCCGAAGCCAAAGGCAGGTCCCTGCTTTTGCAAAGCCCTGGGCAAGGCTGAAAGTTCTTGTCGCCAGTCTTCACACTGACTGAATCTAAACTTTCAATGTCCCATTTGTTAGAAGAATCTTCTGGGCTGGATTTGGTTCGTCAGTCGCTCTCTCAGGGTATTACTTACATACATCCTGGCAGGGCAGTGAGTTACATGTTGGGCAACTACCCTGACGGGCAGCAGTTCAAACCCACCAGCCCACTCCTTGAGAGGATGAAGCTGTCTGCGTACATGTGACCTCAGATGGCACCATTCAAACTTTTTGTCTGCATACGTACTTCTAAATTTAAGTGAATATAATTGTAAACTACTTGTTTTCTTCTCAGTTTAAACAGTTATGAATTGTAGCCAAATACATACCACACGGGTCCTAAATTTTCAGCTTTACAAATAATCCTTCTTCTTATGAACACATCTCGAGTTGGGGTGAGCATGTAGAGCAACCTCTATGCCTCCCAAAAGTGTTACCGCGGACTTGGACACCGATACTGCAGTTTGTTGAAATGGTAAGAATGATGAAATTGGCCTTATTGCCAAATAGTAGTTCCCGAGACAATAGCTGATATATTCTTTCCTCACTTCCTCATTCTAGGCGAGGACCCCCTTCCTGCGGGTCTACCTTGTTTGTCAGTGAGACAGTGAAGACATTGCCTTTCTTTCCTGGTGGACCTGAGCTCCTGGCTAGGATCCACATGTCAGGCCACTGTTCTACAATTGCCCTCACCTTGCTATAACTACACGCCCACAGTGACTCAAGCACCATCACTAACCAAGAATTAGTTTATGCCCGCAGGGCCAAATGTGATTTTGCTTAAGGCCAAAGCACCCATTTTTTTTAAAAAAAATAATTTTATTGGGGCTCTTACAGCTATTATAACATTCAGTACATCATCTGTATCAAGCACATTTGCACACATGTTACCACATACATTTCCAAACATTTTTCTCTTGAGCCCTTGGTATAAACTTCTCTTAAAATAAAGAAAAATTTTAAAACCTCCTCTTCCCCCCCCCCCAATTTTTAAGTGAATCATTTTATTGGGTGCTCACACACTTCCCCTCATGATCCATACATACATCAATTGTATACAGATCTCATTTGCACACTTGTTGCCATCATCATCTCAAAATATCCTCCCTCCACTTAGGCCTCCAGTTCCACCTCCCCATAGTTCCTTTCCTCCCTCCCCGCACGAACCTTTAATAGTTTACAAATAAAGCACCCATTTTACAGAATGGTAAGAGACCATCTGAAACACCAAGAAGCATGAAAATCTCCGGAGCAACACAAGGTGTTCTTGTTAAATGCCATTGAGTCATTTAGAACTCACAGTGAGCCTACCTAGGCATAACAGAAGGAAAGACTCTCAGGTCCAGCCCCATTCTTTCCACTGCTGCATTTGAGTACATTGTTGTAGACACGGTGTCAGTTTATCTTCTTGAGATTTTTCCTCCTTTTTGTTTGTTTGTTTGTTGCTGATTCACTGTGTTATCAAGCATGGTGTCCCTTCTTTAAGGACTGGTCCTCGGCCTCACCACAGATCCAAAGCACCTGCTCTGAATTCTTACCATTCTCACTTCTAAGAACCATTCTGGCTGTACTTCTTCCAAGACAGATTTACTTCTTGTTTCTGTATTTTCAGCACTGCCATAGTTTACATGCAGCAATTATTCTTTGGTCTGCCTTATTCACCAGCTAGCTCTCAGCACTAAGGCATACTGGTCCAAGCTGTGGTATTCTCAATTGCCTCCTATGCATGTGAAAGTTGGACAGTGAAGCACGAAGACAGAAGAAAAACTAATATGTTTGCCTCATCGTGTTCTCGAAGAATATCGGAAGTACCATGGACTGCCCAAAGAACAAATAATTCTGTCTGGAAGAAGTACAACCCGAATGCTCTTAGAGGCAAGGATAGTGAGACTTTGTCTCAGATACTTTGGGCTTGTGGTGAGGTAGGACCAGTTCCTAGAGAAGGATCTACTGGGACCGCCAAAAGAAGAAGAAGAAAAAGGAGGAGGATGTGGAGGAGGAGGAGGAGGAGGAGGAGGATGCCTTTTAAGGATATGGATTGGCAGTGTTTCCTGCTGTTCTGCATAGGGTTACTATGAATGAGCACTGATTCTTCCATGACACCAACCAGTAACAACAGCTTTAACATATATATGAGGCTATTGGGTTAGGGTCATTTTTTTTTTTATCTCCATGTAATATTCTCCCTCTTGAAGAGCCAGGCCTGTAAGAGGTCTTGGGCAGCATATTTGCTCAATGCCACACATCATTTGATTTCTTGACTGATGATTTGATATGTGATGATTGTGGATTCAAGTAAACTGCAGTCATTCACAGCTTTCATCTTTTCTCCATTTATTATGATGCTATCTATTGGTGAGTTGGGGTAGGGGCTTTTGTTAAAGAAATTTCTTTCAATCCTGGTGTTGTTCTAGTGCCACATTGTGTTAGTCCGGGTAGACTAGAGAAACAAATTCATAGACATGCTAATGGATATAAGAAAAAGGTTTATATACAAGAGGAATGGGATATTGGGAAAGCATCCCAGCCCAGTCCAGTTCAAAGTCATAAGTCTGATATTGGCCTATATGCGTGATATCAGTCTATAAAGTCTCCTTCCAACTCATGAAGTCACAGGCCAGTGGTTACAGAGTCCCAGGCAGGGATCTCACCATGGCTCCTCACTTCCAGGGCTCAGGGTCCATCAATGGCATCCAGCGGTGGTAGAGGCAACTCAGCACTGGCAGGGATCTCCACGTGGTTTCTTCAGCTTCAGAGGTCTGGTTCCATCAGGGTAAGGACATGTGGCTTCTCTTCTGGCTCCTTCAGCTCCTCGGATGCTGCCATCATGTCTTGCCCATAATTCATCGTCTCTGCGACTAACTCCCAACAACTGGGGAGATATCTTCTCATCTCCATGAGGGAAATATGGTGAGATTTCCCAGAATTCTCAGGAGAAAGCCATGTGCACAGGGAGGCCTCATTGGCTACTCAATGGCTAATCTCCAGATTAACAGGCTAGACTCCACCCCCACACCTCAATCATGAAATTAACATAAGCACATGACAGGCACACACATAGATTGTTCAACATTTTCTTTTACAGCAGTAAAATTTCCTCGGACAATCACATTCAATTCTCTGGTTAACAATTATCTATATTTTTTGTACTATAAGATGCACCTGAGCACAAGACAAACCCAGTTTTTAGACTATGAAAACAAGAAAAAATAATCAGAACCAAATAGTACCAGTATACTAAATTGTTCTGGAGTACCATGCCTTTGGACCAGAAGACGCACCATCGCACTCCCCCCCCCTCCCTTTTGGGGGAGAAAAAAACTGTCTTATGATCTGAAAAATATGATACCTTTGTTTGCTAGTGTTGTAATATATTTTTCCCATGAAAATGCCAAAATAATAATATAGCAGTCAAAGCTGTGTATTTATGTAATACGTGTTACTCACTCCTCAAATGATCTTCATAATTCTGAAGAACTTAAAAGCTTTTGAGTAGAGAACAAAAATGGGAATGATAGTATTACTACCCCATATCCCTTGTTTCTTAATCTGGAATATTGTAGCTATAAAAGAAAACCAAGCCAAAAAACTTCATCCCCATGGAGTTGAATGTAACACATAGGAACCATTTGAAAAGCTCATGGATGTCACTCTTCATAGGAGTAAAAGTCTCATCTTTCACTCAGATTCCATCTAATAAAGTCACTATGAGTAGGTACTGATAGATGGCAGTGGTTCCCATCTCTATATTATTACTTAAGTATTTATGTGAGCTACTGTCTATATATCTTTTTTAAAAAAAATCTTTATCTTCTTCCTCTTCCATTCTTTCCCTTTCTTCCCCCATAACCATCAAAGTTTGCTTTTTTGGCATGAACTCCATTGAAAATGTATTTTTTTCTTTTTATAACAATGGTCTCATACAATGCATGTCACTATAGAATTGACTTAAATTCTCTCAGCATGTTATCTTCCAAATTCATCCATGTGAGACGTTTGACAGTTTCCTCATTGTTCTTTAGTTATGCGTAAGATTCTATTGTATTTTATACCATAGCTTATCCAGTCCATTACCAATGGGTATTTGGATTGTTTCCATCATGTTACGACTGTGGATAAGGTTGAGATGAACATAGGTGAGCAAATATATGTTCATGATTTTATTTACAGAACCTACTATAAGAAAGGTAGAGGTATTCTGGAGTCAGATGGTAAATCTGCTCCTCTTTGTTTGAGGAAGCACCAGGCCGCTTTCCACAGTAGTTGTACAGTTGTACAGTCCCACCAGCAGTGAATGAAGATGCCAGTCTCTCCATAGCTACTTTCTCTGTGTGTGTTGTTTTCATTTTTGAACTTTATTATCCATGCTCCTGTGAAGGGCGGTCTCATCATTGTCTTCGTTTACAGTCTGGACCTCTTCTTCAGGAGTTGTCTAGTTGGGCCTTCTGACCTTTTTAAAGTTGGATGATTCATCTTTTTCTGTTTGAAGTGTTGTGATTTTTAATGCATAAAGCTATGAGACAAAACCCAACATCCCCTTTTAATAAAAATACTCAATAAAATGGGAACATGGGGAAATTAGTTCTATCAATGTATGAGAGCTCCAATCTCTTTACAGCCTTTCCAGTATTGGCTATTTTCTGATTTTTTAAAAACATTTCCACTTAGAAGAAATTGCTGGTGCAAGTTGACATCTCATAATTGTTTTTGTTTACATTTCTCAGGTACTTAGTGATCATGGACATTTCTTCAAGTTTTTGTTGGCAGTCAGGATATCTTTTTTGGTGAACTATTTGCCTATTTTCATTTTAAAAGTCATTTTATTGGGGACTCATACAGCTCTTATAACAATCCATAAATCCATCCATTGTGCCAAGGAAATTTGTACATATGTTGCCATCATCATTTTCAAAACATTTTCTTTCTGCTTGAGCTCTCCTCTCCTATCCCCTACCCCCACCCCATGAACCCTTGATAACTAATAATTTATTATTTTTTCATGTCTTACACTGTCCAATGTCTCTCTTTATCCATTTTTCTGTTATCTGTCTCCCAGTGAGGGGGTGATATGTAGATCATTGTGGTTGGTTTTCCCTTTCTATACCCACCTTCCTCTTCCTCTCCTGATATTGCTGCTCTCATTATTGATACTGAAGGAGCTATCCCTGAATTCCCTGTGTTGCAAACTCTTATCTGTATCCAGGCACACACTCTATTCTAGCCGGATTTGTAAGGTAGAATTGGAGTCATGATAGTGCAGCGTGGGGGTGGGAGTAGGCTTGGAGGAAGCATTAAAGAACCAGAAGAATGTTATATGTTTCATCAGTGTTATACTGCACCTTGTGACTGTTCCGTAAGAAGATATTCAATGTCTACAGATGACTATTGGATCTCTACCATTTCCTCTACTCACATTGATATGATTGTTTTCTTCTTCTGATACCTGATTACACGGACACTTTGTGATCACACAAGTTGGTGTGCTTCTTCCATGTGGGTTTTGTTTCTTCTGAGTTTGATGGCTGCTTGTTTATGTTCAAGCCCTTAAGAACCCAGATGCTATATTTTTGATAGCTGGGCACCATCAGCTATCTTCACCACATTTGCTTATGCACACATTTTGTCTTCAGTGTTCCTGTTAGGAAGATGAGTGGCATGGAATGAGAGGTTAATAGAACAAAGTCTACTTGCATTAGGGGGATACTTCTATAAGAGACCCAGTGTCTATCTGCTAGCCTAATACTTAACATATGTACATAGATGTACTTCCCTATCATTGTTTATAAATATGTTTACATATGCATATGCCTGTATTTACACCTCTAGATATGTCTCCTACTTCTTTCCTCTATTTCCTTTTATTTTCCTCTTATCCCAGTATCATGTTCAGCCTTCATTCAGGTTTGAGTAATTCCTCTTGGCTACATTGCCCTTGGTCAAGTCCCACCAGGCATCCTTGTTGCCGATTTTAAATCACTCGTTTTTCCCTTGTCCTTGGGTTTGTTGACACCCCTGTCCATTCCCCTTCCTCCATGTCTCTCCCAGAAGCATTGGTCCCATTGTTTTCTCCTCCAGATTGTTTATTCTGCCTATCTTATCTAGATAGAGATGCAGAGATGATAATAAGTACAAAAACACGACATAAAAAGAAAAGCCAGTAAACAGTTCCAGACCTGTTTATTGATCTTTATGAGTGTTTTCTGGTCAAGTCTGATGTGGTGTCACACTTCTGGTCCCAAAGTCTATTTTAGGTATTCCCCAAGGACTACATTGCTTTGCTCCCCTTACGACTTTGCTGCACAGCCTTAGTGTTTCACCCCGTGTGGTCAGGTCAGATTGGTCTTTGGTCATTTAAAATTGGATTCTTTTTCTTGTTAAGGTACTGCAGTTTCTAGAGGCTTTTGAGATCAGTCCTTTATCTGATATAGATGATTTCCCAGTCTGTGGGTTCTCTTGTGATGAAGGATTTTAATACACATTAATGCCATATTATTAGGACGTTCCAGTGCTCTGCTTTCTCTTCTTCTACATGGATGTTTTTTTTTTTCGGTTGTAGCTGATACATTTGGTAGTATGATAGTTAGATAATTTATGTCAACTTGAAGATGTACATAACTGTATGGGGGGGGGGTTGGGAATCCATACAGTCCACCAGGTCACAGCTTGATTTTATCTCCTGGAGGGGGGTGTCCTTCTCATAAGGAGGACCCTGGGAACTGCTTGGTTCCTCTCCCTTCACCTTGTTTCTTGCTGGCTACACCAAGAGCTGCCAGAGTCCTCCTATGTTTCCTTTAAGTTCACACCCACCTGACTCTGCACCCACCCACTTATGATCTTCCTGTATTCCATATCATTTCATGTGGCTGTGGGAGTCTGAAGAAAGACTTATGGATTAGTTTTGCGCTTATGGATGAGTTCAACTGGGCTGAGATGCTTTCTTAATATATAGTTACTTCCCGATATGACCATCATATATTTATGAGTATCACTGGAATTGTTTCTGGAGTCAACGCATCCTCACACAGATAGTGTATGTATTAGGGCCTTAAGGTTTTTCCCTACTTTGTTGTTGTTTTTGTTGCTGATCTTTATAATTCTAGGGCTTACACTTAGGTCTTTAATCATCTTGAGTTTATTTTTTGTGTATGATCTGAGGTATGGGATTTCTTCATTTTTTCCAGAAAATTAGTATTTTTTGAAGAGACTACTTTAATATGTTTCAGTGTTTTCTCGAAAATCAGTTGTCTGTGGGTGGTTGGTTTTATTTGGGGGTTCTCTATTCTACTTTCATTGGTCTGATATCATTGTCCCAATACAAGGCTGGTTTTGCTACTACGGTTATGTAAGCATTTTTGAAATCAGGCAGGGAGTTAAACATCCTATTTTCTTCTCTCTTTTTTTGGAAAATAGTGTTTTGCTTATCTTGGACACCTTCTTTTCCCATGTAAAGTTGACAATTAGCCATTATAGTTATTTGAAGAATTATGCTGGGATCTGGATCAGAATTCTATTATGTTTACAGAATTCTTTTGGGGGGCATCACTGCCCTCTGGTGGTCATGAGAGCTACCTAGCCTTGCTCCTAGAGAGCCTCCACTGGATTTGAACCGCCAAGCCCATGGGCAGCAGTCCCGCATTCAACCACTGGGACACCACTGGGACTCAGCCCTTATGTTTACAGCCCTTATGTTTGGATAGTATTGACACTATCTCAGAGCATGGTGTCCTCTCCTGTTAATAAAGATCTCTTTTGGATTCTTTTGTTTTGTTTTGTTTCTTTTTTGACATCACTTCCCTTGGTAGTAGGAGTAGGAGGCCCAGCCTTTGCTCCTGTGGAGCTGGAATTGAACCTCGATCCCAGTGGGTCGCAGTCCTGCGCACAACCACTACGCCACCGGGGCTCAGCCTCTTTTGGATTCTTGTAGTAGTATTTGTACTGCCTCAGAAATGCTTATGGCAGCCGCCATGAAGAGATCAAATAATGTGCTGCATTGGGTAAATTTGTTGCACAAGATCTCTCTAAAGTGTTGCAAAGCAAGGATGCACCTTTGAGGTGCATCTGACACAAACCATGATCTTTGTCAATCGCCTCATATGCATGTGAAAGTTGGACATTGAATAAGAAAAGTTGAAAAGAACTAATACATTTGAATTATGGTCTTGTCAAAGAATGTTGAATGTACTAGAGACTGCAAAGAGAGCAAACAAATCTGTCTTGGAAGAAGTACAACTTACATCTCCATAAGATTTAATTTCTTAATTCCTGGACCCTATGTGTCTTACAACATTTGTGCATACTTCTTGGGTCTTCTCACAAGGCCACTTTCTATCTCCCAGGACCAATGGAAATGATGTAATCAATAAATGAACCATAATAAGATTCTACAAAGATCTAGATGAACCAATACCCCCCCTCAAAAAAACTTTGCTTTAATCGAGTTCATTTCAATTCACAGTGACCTTGTAGTAGAACAACTCTGTTTCATGAAGTTTGCAAGGTTGTAACTCTTTATTGGGCCAGGCGCCTCATCTTTCTCAGGCACCCAGCTGATGCTTTTACTGCTAAAAAAAACCAAACACAAACAAGAACAGCTTAGGTGGGATTGTGAGTCTCCTGATTTGAGTGTAATTCAGACTCTGCATACAAAAACTAAAGGCATATGCACTTTCCATTCTCAACCATTGTGGTAACTAGATGGAATAGCTATCCATGTACAAAAAGACTAGGGGAAACTCTTAAGGTGGTCTGGAGATCTTTTCCATTGATTGGCTCAAACTTCATCAGATTAGATGGTTGGAAAATATTGTTGTCATGGTCTTAAATTTTTGGTCTATTGTTCATGTTGTTTGTATACAGGCCTATGTTGTCTACCTGTATATTTCCTATGGCTGGTATAACTAGTCGCTGTAAATACTGTATCATAAAGCCACATAAAAATATTCTCTTACAGTTATAAAATCAGAAGTCTGAAATCAAGGTGTCAAAGGGCTCTTCCTAAATCCACAGGTGAAATCCATGCTATTATTTAAAGATTTTGAAGTGTCTCACTCTATTATTTTAAAATGTTGCTGCTCTTGTCATGTGCCACCGAGTCTGTCTTGACTGGTAAGATCCCATGTACAGCGGAGCAAAACGACGCCCGGTCCTGCATCATCCTCACAATTGTTCTTCTGTTTGAGGTCATTGTTGCAGTCACTTTGTGAACTACTCTTGTAGAAGGCCTTCCCCTCATTGCTGCCCTTCTATTTTACTGAGCATAATGGCCTTCTTTAGGAACTGGTCTCGCATGAAATCATCTCCATCAAGGTTTGTGCACTGACACCTTGCCGTCTTTGCTTCTAAGGAGCATTCTGGCTAGGCTTCTTCCAAGAAAGGGTGGTCTATTCTTTTGGCAGTCCATAGCATTTCCAATTTTACTCATCATCACATTTAAAATGCATCAATTTTTCTTCAGTCTTCCTTATTCAGTGTCCAACTTTCATATGCCTATGAGACAAATGAAAATACCATGACTTGGGACAAGTGCACTGTTGTCCTCAAAGGAACTTCCTTTTTATCCAACACTTTAAAGAGGTCTTTTGCAGCAGATTTACCCAATGCAATGCATTATTTGATTTCGTGATGGCTACTTTCATGAACATTGATTGTAGATCCAAGTCAGGTGAAATATTTGACAAGGCCTAATGAGTAGAAACAGGACCCTGTCAGAGATAGCACCAGAGGATGAACCCCTCAGGTGAGAAGGCACTTAGATTATGGCTGAGGAAGAGCTGCCTTCTCAAAGTGCAGCTGACCATTCTGACTTGAGTGGAGTAAACCCTGTTGGAATAAAACCTGTGGAACCTTATTTGCTGATGGGACATGACTCAAAATTAGAGGAAACAGATACAAAGTGAAGCAAGCATCAATTAATAATCAGAACTTGTAAGGTATGAAGTATGAATCTAGGAAAAGTGAAAGTGGTAAAAAATGAAGTGAAACCTATGAAGATTGATATCCTAGGCTTTAGTGAGCTGAAATCAACTGGTGTTAGCCTTTTTGAAAGAAGAAATCATATGATTTACTATGAAGGGGATGTCACAAAGGAGGAATGCTCTAGGATTCATCCTCAAAAGGGACACTTCAAGGCCTATCTTGAAGTAAAAAGCTAAGTATAATAAGATAATATCTGTCTGTATAATAGGAAATTAAGTCAGTACAACTACAATTCAAATTTATGCGTCAACCACTAAAGCTAGTGAAGAATTCTGCCAATGTCTTCAATTTGAAATTGATCAAAGAGGTAACTAATATACATTGATAATCATATGGTGATTGGAATGCAAAAGTTGGAAACAAAGAGGAGGGAGCAATAGTTGGAAAATATGGTTTTGGTGATGGAAGCAAAGCTGGAGATCACAGCATAGGATTTGGCAACACTAATGACTTGTTCATGGTAAATGTATTTTTAAAACAATGTAAATGGTGACTGTACACATAGACTTGTTAAGATACAAAGAAATTGGATACATAGAAATTGAATTAACTATTGCAGTGGGAAGAGACAATGGAGAAGTTCAATATCAGCACCTAAAACAAGACCATCAGTTGCTCACATGTAAATTCAGGATAAAGCTGAAAAAAATTAAAACCAGGCCATGAAAACCAAATTATAGCCTCGAGTATATCCAACTTAAATTTTGAGAATAACTGAAGGATAGATTTCCTACATTGAGCACTAGAAACAGAAGACCTGGTGAGCTGTGGTATGACATTTGTGATATCTTTCCTAGAGAAAGCAAATGGTCATTAAAATGACAGGAAAGAAAGAATAAACAGATATGTCAGAAGAGTATCTGAAACTTGTTCTTAATCATTCAGTAGCAAAGGCAAATGGAAGAACTCACGAAGTCAAGGAATTGAAAAGAAAATTTCAAAAGGAGCTCAAGATGACAAAATAAAATATTATAATGAAAGAAAGAACATGCTCAGTGTATGTTAGACAGAAAGAACACAAGAAAAAAATTAAGTCTCAAGTTGCATTCTTGAAAGATTCTGTGGACAAAATATTGAATGATGCAGGCAGTAGTAAAAGAAGGTGGAAAGAATGTACAGTCACCCTACTAAACATAAGTAGTGGACATTCTACCACTTCAGATGCAAGAAGCAATGGTCTTGAAGGAAGAAGTCCAAGCTGCACTGAAAGCACCAGCCAGAAACAAGGCTCCAGGAATTGATGGAATACCCACTGAAATGTTTCAATAAGAGATGAAGCACTCACTATTGTATGCCAATAAAAATTGAAGATAGCCACTTGGTCAACTGAGTGGAAGAGATTAAAATTTTGCCCATTCCAACAAAAGGTTAACCAACAGTACTCTCAAATTATCGAATAACAGTATCACTGATAAAATTTTATATATATTAGTACAATTTTACTAACAATCATCCAACAATGGTTATAGGAGTACACTGACAGGGAGTTGCCAAGGTTCAAGCCATATTTAGAAAAGTACATGGAACAAGGGATATCATTTTTGATGTCAGATGGATTCTGGCTCAAAGCAAAGAATATCAGAAAGATGTTTACTTGTGCTTTGTGGATTATGAAAAGGCATTTGATTGTGTGCATCATAACCATGAGAAGTTTGGGAATGACGGAGTAGGTCATTGTGTTCATGTGGAACTTATACATGCCCTTTGTGTGACCACAAAGGTTTTTTTATAAGGAAAAGAAGGAGGCAGGAAAATCTGAGTAAGAGGAGGAAATGTGATAACAGAATTGGAAATCCAAGAGATTTGCTATATTTCACAATAAAGATTTGAAGATGCTATGTGACTGGCTTTGAAAATGGAGGAATGAGTGTGAGTTACTTGTTTATTTAACGGTGGAGTCAGCTATTGCCTCTGCACACCTGAGAATATTTCTCTTCCTAGGCAGCTTAAAAAAGACACCCCCCAAACAGCATGATGGAACCATTCCAAAACAGAGTACGATGCACTTCTTCTCTTGCAAGAAGTACAGCCAGAATGCTTTTGAGGAGTTAAGAGGTCAAGACTTCCACTCCACAACTTTGGATATGTTACCCAGCGAGAACAAACTCAAAAACCAACTTGCCATAGCCCAGTCACTTCCATCACAGTGCCCCACCGGACAGGATACAACTGTCCCTGTGAGTTTCCAAGTCTGCACCACTTCACAGAAGCAGAAAGCCTTGCACATCATGCTTGGTAAAAAAGAAGCTAAAAAGAAGGCTACCATCACAGATGGATTGACACAGTGGATACCACAATGCGTTCAAACACAGCCATTGTGAGGATGGCACAAGATGGGCCAAGGTTTCCTGCTGTTGTCTGTAGGGTTGCTACGTACAACTCAACTTGACGGTGCTTCACAACCTTGATTACAGTCTCAATGCTTCGCATATTTCTTCAGAAGAGAAGAGCTAATGCATCATTTAGTAAGAGAAAGAAAGAAGAAATTTCAGAAAGGAGCCACAGATGAAGGAATGCAGAGAGTTTCAATATGTTGAGAAAGGTATTCTCACTGACTCTGGAGATATCAAGCACATGCACTCACAGAACTCCATTTCACTCTGCACGTGGTTTCTCTTCGCCATCAAGCCTTAAATATCACACAGTAGATCTACAAAAACATTGCCGTCCCCTGATACTGAATGTTAACAACTCTATAGGTCGGAGTAGAATTGCCCCTCTGGGGTCCCAGGGATGCAAATCTTTACAGAAGCAGAGAGCCATCTGTTTTTCACCTTCAGAGTTTCTGGAGGTTTCCAGTTATCATCTTTTGATTGGCAGTCAAGTGCTTAAATATTGTGTCAATAGGACACCTAATATACATACGTCAGTCATATTATGTTTTAAATCTGTGAGCAAAGTCTCCTAATATGCTCACCATTAAGTCTGATTTTCAGTCTATACTATTCTTTGACTCCAATAGAAGTGAATGTTATAGAAATACCTTGATTTTACATTTTATCCTAAGTTGGTGAGTGCTTTTAATTTATGGGCACATTGTTCTCTCCACAATCTTTTATGACTATCATTTTGCTGCTATACTTCTTTGAAGGGCAAACTATTGTGTAAAGTCAAGTAAAACCCGTTCTACTTGCATCTTGTTTCAATAATGAAAACCTTAGTAAAGATGATTCTATAGTATGTCCAGGCTTATCACAGGCCACTTCCCACACACAGGGTAGTCTGTCTCGCTATCTGGACAGTGAGTGATCTCCTTCCAGAAATCCACATGAGAAAATATATCCAGCAACCACATATAATGCACTCTATCTTAATCTTACCTCTTGCAAGAGTTGGTTCTCAGACAAGGATTAAAAATGTGATTGAGTGGCCATTTATTTTTTAATTATCCATTTAAGTTATAGTTTTATTTTTTATGTACTTATTAGTGTATGTGCTGAACTTCACATTTAATTTTTGAAAAACTTCCCCTTTACTGCCATCAAAGAGATATTTCAGCTAGATATAGACATTAACTACAGAACATGAATTATAAAATCTATATGGGAACTAACATACATAGTTTTTTAGTATATAAAACTAGGTCTTTACATAAAATCACTGCAAAGATTAAAAGTAAAAAGAATATATTTAAAGTAACCTTAATAACACTTAGCTGTTAAACATTTTAAAACCACAGTGAATTAAAAGAAAAATTTCCAAGTATAAAACTCATTAAAGTTAAAACTAAATGAAAAGTTTGAATCTATATTTTTAAGTAATTCTACTTATAAGAAAGTAATGTACTTAATGTAAAAATGAACTATGTAGCTTAATAAATAAATGACTAGTGTTCACTATGAAAAACAGACACTAGATCAGGTACTTTTTGAATGAAAAGTAAAAATGACATATAAAGATAAAAAAACTACCAGGAAATGCATATTAATAAAATATAAACACTTCCACTCATTGTTTCTAGAAGGTTAAGACAATAGCCCCTCCTCAAACATCATTTTGTGAAGATGCAAAAGACAAAACGAACAAAACCCACCCAGAGCAAAAAGAATGGCTAATGATACAATAATGAATAATGTAAACACATTTTTTTATAAAATGGAAGCAGATGAACAAATGGTAATTGACTTGCAAAACTGAGAAAACCAACAGCTCAGCTTGAAAGGAAAGCCAAGAGGAAGCAGATCAATAGAGCAATTCCTGCTCCAAACTCCTTGAAGGGGCTCAGCTGCAGGAGCCAGAGGGAGAGGAGGACTGGTAGTTACATAATCACTTATCAATTGAGGATTAAGTGTGTAGGGGTGGAGTCGAGCCTGTCAATCAGATCACAGCCGGTTTGGTCTCTGTGTGGGCAGAGCCTTTTGAGAATGCTGGGAAATCCTGTATTTCTTCCTTGGAGGTGGGAGACACTGCTCTCTCTCTTGCCTCTTCCTTGGAGACTCTACTGACAAGGCTGGCTCATTGCTAGGCACTTAAAGAAGGCACACCCCCAAACAGAGTATGATGGAACCATTCCAGAATAGAGCAGGGTGTACTTCTCTTAGAAGAAGTACAGCCAGAATGCTTTTTAGAAGGTAAGAAGTTGAGACTTCCACTCCACAACGTTGGATATGTTTCCAAGAGAGAACAAACTCAAAAAACCAACTCCCCATGACCCAGTCAGTTCCACCACGGTGCCCCAGAGGACAGGATAAGAATGTGCCTGTGCGTTTCCAAGTCTGTAACACTTCATAGAAGCAGAGAGCCTTGCACATCATGCTTGGTAAAATAGAGTGGCAGCAAAAAGGAAGACAAGGCATCCTTTAGGAGAAACCACATGAATCTATCTACCCTGATGCAGCTCTGGAACCTGGAGAAGCCACATGGAAACCCCTGTCAGCCTTGAGATGCTTACAATGCCACTGGATCCAAAGATTTTCCACCCACTGGCCTGTGATCATTCTGCATTTAGTGTCATTGTATGTGTTTCATGAGTCTAAAGAGGACTTTTTGGATTGGTATCCGAAATATGGACTAATATCAGATTTACGGGTTTGGACTGGCCTGGGTTGAATGCTTTCTTAAAGTACAATTACTCTTTATATATAACTTTCTATTATACACATGAGTGTCCATGAATTTGCTTCTTTGGTCTACTCTGACTAACACAGCAAGGACAATTTAGCCTTGCTATTTACTATGTTTGCGAATTGGGGTATTTGTGTCTTTTTAAGACTCTTCCATTATCTCTCTGTTCGATGTCGAATCCATGTCCTTTTGGGAGTAAAACCAAAATACCAAATCCACTGCCACTGAGTTGACTCACAACTCAAAATCATAACCCACTGACATCTAGTCAATTCAAGTTCTTAGTGATACTACAGGCAGAGCAGAACTTCTCCTGCGGGCTTGTAAGGCGGTCACTGTGTACTGGAGTAAGAAGCCTCATCTTCCCCCACAGAACAACTGGCAGTTTATTAATGTTTACCTTGCAGTTAGCGGCCCAGCAAGTAATTCACTATGTCACCAGGGCTCCTATTCCAACCTAGAGTGGCCCTTTATGACAGAATAGAATGCTCTTCAGGGTTTCTGAGTGTGGCGGCCATGTGCTTATGTTAATTTCATGATTGAGATATAGGGTGGAGTCTAGCCTGTTAATCTGGAGATAGCCATTGAGTAGCCAATGAGGCCTGCATGTGGGCATGGCTTTCTCCTGAGACTTTTGGGAAATGTCATGGTATTTCCCTCATGGAGATGAGAAGCTATCTCCCCAGTTGCTGGGAGTTAGTTTCAGAGACAATGAACTATGGATGGGACAGGATGGCTATGTCCAAGGAGCTGAGGGAGCCGGAGGAGAAGTCACAGAACCTTGCCCTGATGGACCCAGACCTCTGAAGTTGGAGAAGCCATCTGGAGACCCCTGTCAGCACTGGGTTGCTTCTACCACCAACCACTGGATGCTGTTGATGGACCCTGAGCCCTGGAAATGAGAAGCCATGAGAGGACCCCTGCCAGCACCAGGACTCTGCAATCACTGGCCTGTGACTTCGTGAGACAGAAGGAGACATTATAGACTGGTATCAGACACATGAGCTAATATCGGACTTGTGACTTTGAACTGGTCCGGGTTAGGATGCGGGATATTTTGCGTGTGTGTGTGTGTGTGTGAGAATCCCAAAATTCATTCCCTGTGCATTGACACTCTCATAATGATGTTTAAATTGATGACTTGGAAAATTACAATTGGTTCTTCATCTTTCATGTGAATTCAGTTTTTCTTATTATTTTAGAGAACCCTTTTAAGTGAACAAAGTACCTGTTAGTATTTAAACCAAGTGGACTTTTGCCATGTATTGTCATCCATATTCTAAAACGGCAAAGCTGAAGAAGCAGCAACTCTTTGTTTAATAAAACTAATTTACAACTGGATATAGGAGTATATTGGAAAGAAACACAAATAAAAACCTTCTGTTAATGGCCAACCCCTCACATTATATATAGGCATTGTTGATTATCTCTCTTCTGGTGAGGAACAGATTATCTTCTTTGCTAACCTAAGAGCTGTAACCCATGAACTTCCTTTCTTTTCTTTTTTTTTTGGCATCACTGCCCTCTGGTGGGAGTGGGAGACCCAGCCTTGCTCCAGGAAAGCTGCTGCTGGATTTGAACAGCCAAGCCAGTGGGCCGCAGTCCTGCACTCAACCACTACGCCACCAGGAGTCAGCCCGGACTTCCTTCATTTTCAACACCATTTAATGCCTTATCATGTTGTGGCAGTCATCTAATCTGGTGTCAATTTGAGGGTTAAGAGTATAGGAGTGGAGTCTAGTTTGTCAACCAATGAGTTTGATAACCAATGCAACCTCTGTGTGGGCACGGCCTTCTCTCCTATGTATTTTGGGAAATGTGGTAATTGCTTCTTGGAAGCAGAGGCACTGTCTCTCTCTGTTCACGTTCTTGGAGACTCTCTACTGACAGCACTCACTCCCTTAGAGACATTTGACTGACAAGCCTGGCTCCTTGTGAGACATCCCTGAGGAGAAGTCACAGGGGCTTACCTGGACCTAGAGAAGCCAGGTGGAGACTCCTGCCAGTGCTGAGATTCTTAGAACACCAATGGATCCAAAAACTTTCTGCCCACTGGGTTGTGGTCATTTTACATTTGGAATCATTGTATGTGTTTCGTGAGCATAAAGAAAATCTTATAGATTGGTATCAAACATATGGGCTAGTATCAAACTTATGACCTTGGACTGGACTGGGATGGGATCTTTTCTCAATGTTAATTTCCTCTTGTATATAAACCTCTTCCTTATATACATATGCATGTTTATGAATTTGTCTCTGTAGTCTACTCAGACTAACACACAGGCTCAGTTGGAATAATCATTAAAACCAAACCAAACCAAACCAAAAGTGCTTTCTGCCCAAAGGAGAGTTCTTAATCGGTTTATAAATTTGTACGGAGTTTAGGTTTTAATTACAGAAAACTCCCAACTCTCCCAACCATTGTGTGTCTACTGGCCCAGTTCCATCCACTGCTGGAACTTCAAATGTGAGCTCTCTGAACAGTCTGGCACTCTCACCAGCTATGGGGAATGGCTGGTCTCTACTCAGCTTCCTCTTTCTTCAAAATGCTGCCTGCATTTTTCTTTGATTTCTTGTGTGCCTGCTTTTCACTCAATAGTCACTGCAGCTTGAAGCAGAAGGGAAGTGGATCTTCTCTAACTTTATGAAGAGAAGTGTATTTTGTAGGTTGAGCTTAAGTTAGAATACATATTGTATGTTATTATCAGACATTTCCTTAGCTACTTTCGCCTGGTGTCTTTGTATCATAATTTGAAGAACACTTTCCTCTGATTTCACAGAACTCCCTCTCATGTAGTCTTGGGATGTAAGTGACATAAAAGTGACCTATCAAAGTATTCGATTGGATTACCAGATTTCCTTAACCAAAGAAGAAATTGGAATGCAACCAGGAAAAATATTCATTAACAAAGTTTTATTGATAAAATAATTTATCAAAGACTTATGGAAAAATTAAAAACCACTCAGAAAGAAAAACTTATATCAACCAAAGATAGCAGAGGTGTATGTCTGTGTTTCCTACTTTGGGCTGACTATGTAAGTGACATCAATTATACTGGGGATTCTGGAGCTTTAGCAAAAATTAAGATGCAGTGTTACAATTCACAAAAAAAGTTCCTACAAGATATACATAGTGATGGCTAAAGGCAAATCCATTTCCTGCCTAGTCATTCCCCCTGTCACCTGCTCCAACATCTTAATCGCCTTCTTACTTGAATATGTACATTCTTCTTTCTCAGCAACCAGGACCTGGGCATCATTGAGTTTCCTAGGCATGGTCTGTCATTTTAGCAACAGCTTTTTTTCCTGGCTTGGGTCTCTTCATTGCTGGATCCTTTGGCTCAGTGCCTTTGACTTTGGGTGGCTGATACTTGGAGACTCTCTGGCTCCCTTCCCACAGCAAGTGGTGATTGTAAACTATAATGTAAGATGTGGGCTTTCCTCCACTAAACTTTAAGTATTAAAATGAATTTTAATATCATGTCCTCAAGAAAATATTTAGAGACTTTCCAATGGACTCATTTTTGACCTAGAGTAAGGAGATTGTGAATTCCCATTCTACTTAAATATATTTTGGAAACCGATGTATGTCACACATTCACATTTCTCCTGTAATCCCCTTTTCTTACTCTAGGAAATAGAGGAGTAGATTACAGTTGAAAATTTCTATAATGCTCTTAACGACCTTAATCCAGAGCATCTGGGACAACAGTTTGATTAGATGTATTGGTATATCATTACCATTCCAATTTTTTACTTTTGTGAAGAATTTATGCAACTCCTGGATGTCTGAAGGGCCTTCAAAAAGTTCACTGAAAAATTTTCATTGCCCCTCTTATGTCATTAGTTTTGGAATAACCCTCACCCCACCCCCATCCTCAAGCAAACAAACAGACACCTCACTGAGCAGATTTCAATTTAGGAACTGTTAACCTTGCTGGTCTCTGTCCACTGCTTAACCCTGTGAATTAGCAGGGATACTTTTAGTATGGGAAGAACTTCTGAATTCTGGGTAGGAAAAGCCCCCTTTGCTCAAAGGATTTCTAGGTCCTCGTGGCTCCACAGAACCTCTATGCTGTATGTCAGGAATGAAGTATTGAAGGTCTCAATCTGAGATGAATCAGGGCTTCTCCAGGAAGATTAAACTCAAATTAGATCAGTCATGAAAACTATTGAATCATTAGAAGTACAAAATCAGGCTAAGGTCTGGCTATCAGGGTAGCTCCTTAATGTTGTGTGGATGTGTGTCTGGGTGTGTTTGTATGTGATGTGTAATAGATATGGAGAATGCAAAGGCAAGGAACGCATTATACAAAATGTCTGGGGTACGATCATAGAGTAGAGAAGTTAGTATCCCAGGCAAGAATTAGGTTGGTGTGAAGGATAAACTGTAAAGAGAAGTGTCACCAGGTCCTGCCTGTAAATGAGTGTCCGAGGGCTTCTTTCACCAGTCTAGTTACCATCAACCACTCAGGGATGGCTGGTGGTTTTGTTTAAGTGCGTCAGTGTCTCCTTTCACCAAGCCCTCTTACTGAATTTGAGAAGACTTTCTCTTTACCATCATTGCTGGTGATTCCCCTGGAAACCAGAACTCAAGTGATTATTTCTGAATCATGGACTTTTTACAATGGCCCATGAAGACATTATTTCCCCAATGAGGTCCTGTCTATTGTGTTCTAATGGTAAAATATGCATATGGTATGCTAATAATAAAGGACATTACATGTCAGCCAGGCTCCAGTTTGGTCCACTGTTTTATATCTTGTTATGCTGTGAAGCCTCAGCCTGCCTATATGGACACTAGACTACCTGGAAAGCATGAACTTTATCTTCTTTATCCCTTTCTTCAGTGTGGGAGGACAAAGAACAGTCTTCTGGTAAATGATAGCATATTTGGGAGGGAGAAGGAAAGGTTGATGGAATATTGGGGGATTAAGAGCTGACAAAATTTACAAAGTTTCGTCACACACATTTTCACTTGATTCTCACAACAAGCCTGTGAGGTAGGTACAGTATATAGTGCTTTTATTTTTATTTCTCAAAGACAGACACCAATGACGCGAATTTTGAAGTGATATGCCCAGTCATTAAGTGCTAGAACACAAATTTGAAGTCGGATCTTCCAAGGTCACAGCCAGACTTCAGCG